>CAUYRT010052099.1:0-60497 GCA_963574885.1 Lepilemur ruficaudatus | reverse complement strand
CAATTAATTTCTTTCTATTATTAGTAGAGACGGGGTCTCACTCTTGCTCAGGCTGGTTTCGAACTCCTGACCTTGAGCAATCCACCCGCCTCGGCCTCCCAGAGTGCTAGGATTACAGGCGTGAGCCACCGCGCCCGGCCCCAATGCATTTTTAAAAACCTGTGTGTTGGTTATCTGTATACACATTTGATAATACTATTATTGGTTAAATGGAACATTTGTGTTAAATGGAGCATTTGTATTTAATGTGCTCTTTCTTTGTGTTTTACATTCCAGTTTAAAATAAATAATTCTCTCTGAATGGGTTAATTAATGCTGAAAGAGTGATTAGCTGCTGTCCTTTACTAATAACGATTATAACTCCCTTTTAGCGTGTACCACGTTTACTGTGTACCAGGTACTCTGCATGGAGCTTTACACTCACTGTCTCATTTAATTTGCCATGTGCAGAATTATCAACCATGTGCCATTATCATCATTCTAAAGATGAGGACACTGAGGCTCTGGAAAGTTAATTATTTGCCTAAGCTCTCACAGTGAGGTAGGATGAAGGTAGGACTAGAATCCAGGAGTGTTTGGCTTCAAAGCCAGTCCTCTTCCTCATGGGACTATACCCATCTGTGATTATCACACTGACAGAATTTCCAGAGAAATGTACTTTATCCAACTACTTTGGTTTATTTTTACTGATAAGTAGAAAAAAAGTGTTCAATTATTTACCAGAAAGTCCCAGGTTGATTGCCATTTTTCACAGCTTTGGGAACTAGTCCAGACTGGAGCTGAGGGATACCTCTGGAAAGGAAGTAGATTCTTGCAATTTTTGGACTATTAAAACACTAGATAATTTTTAAGTGTTATGAAAGAATTAGTTTTTTGTTAGGAAGAGAAAACTAAAAATCTGTACACAAAAGTCATTGCCCAATCCAAAATAAACTAAAATATGGCAAATTTTTGAGAATTGATGAGGTGTAAGAAAAAATAGTATCCATTTGACCTTGAAGCTAGAAACATTCTCCTTCAAATAGCCCAGAAGTCATGACACTGGACCTGCAGATAAGGATACTTAATACTAAGGCAATATTTGGCACTATTGTAAAAAAATATTTACTTAGTCTTATTTAAGTAAATGTAATTTATTGGTTTTCAAGCTGTAGAATAAACTGATAGGCACATATGAAAAACATAAACATAACAATCTTATTGAATAATTATTACATGCTAGTCACACTTTTGACCACCTTACGTGCATTGACATTTATTTCTCACAATACTATGAAGTAGGACTGATTTTTCTCTCTCTGTAACACAGATGAAGATACCGAGTGACAGACAGATTATATTGCTTGCCCAGATTTCATTAGCTAATGTTGAATAGAACCAAGTTCCAATAAAGCCAGTCTGCTACAGACCCTGTTCTCATAACCACAACACTATCATGTTATAGAACAGAATGTAAATGTTATTAACTTTGAAAACATGAAAATAAACGTGTGGGTAGAAACCAGGGTCCAGGAAACAGAGAAGTAGTGTAAGAAACCAGTAAGGGTCACTCTGTCCTCATCCTGCTTGGTTAGTTTTCTCTTGCTGCATAACAAATTACCACAAACTCAGCAGCCTAAAACAACACCCATTTATTATCTCACAGTTTTTGTAGGTCAGAAGTCTTGGCATGAACCAGCTGGGTTTTCTACTCAGAATCTCACTGCGCCGAAACCAAGGAGACAGCCGGGGCCGCGATCTAGTCTCCGGCTGGGGTCCTCTTCACAGCCCACTGGTTGCAACAGTTCCTTGCAGTTGTAGGATTGGCGTTCCCCCATGGAATATTCCATAAGCAGCTCACAACATGGCGACATGGCTGTATGCTTTCTTCCAGGCCAGCGGGAGAGCAGCATGTTCTTTTAAATGACTCAACAGATTAGGTCAGGCCCACCCAGGATATATCCTCTTGATGAACTCAGACTTAACCGATGAATGACAGGTCCTGCCCACACTTAAAGGAAGGGGATTTGTACAGGGGATGCACACCAGGGGGTAGAAACTGAGTCGGCCATTGCAGAATCCCGCCTACTAGTTAGGAAGCAGAAAAATAGCATCCAAAGTTGACAGACGAGAAATAGATATTTAGCCATATTATTTAAAATAAATATTAAATAAATAAAGATTAAGACACATCGTAACACCTAATTGTAAGATGGCAAAAAAAGAAAGAAAATATGTAATATAACTAGTGGATATTAGGATGGGAGAAGTGAAATGTCGGGAGCTGAATGTGAGCTAAATTAGCAGTTCTTAGCCCTAATTTCACAGTAGAATCATTTGAATATCTTGCAAATGACTGATGCTTAGGACTCACCCAAGAAAAATTAAGTCAGAATCTATTATAGGGAACAGTTAAAAACAGATATGTTTTTAAAGCTCTTTAGGTGATTTTAATATGTAGCCAGGTAGAAAACCACTGAGCTAAATCTTCATCTTTCTTAATAGGGAGCTTGTAGGTTTTGGTTTTTCCTTAAAGTTGATAAAATGATAGAGGTGTCATCCTGTTATTTAGAATCATGGACTTGATTATGAGAAAGGGTTAACGTGGCTGCCTCGGAGGGGAAGTGGGGCTGGCAGTAGAATTTGCCAGTTAACACTCGGTCTAAACCTGCCTGTACCCTTTGATTTTTTTCTTTCTGCCATCAGCACTTCTTATGTTGACTTATAAAAAATGTTTCCAAGTTTATAGTCCCTTCAACAAGTCAAGAATCAGTGCTTCCTATGTGGTTAGTACTGAAACTTTATCAGCTGATACGACCTGAATATTACCTGCTTTTCATTGAAGAAGTCATAGGCACTAAACTGAATGAAATAAGGACTGTGGCTTATTCCTTCGATGTAGAAATGCAGATAATTTTCAATGCTGCCTCATTACAAAAAAAAAAAATTCTACGCCCTCACAGCCGTTTTTATTTCCTTTGTCAGTGAGTACTAGTTCAGTATAGCTTTTGTATTTGTTTGCCAGGGTTGCTGTAACAAATTAGCACTAACTGGGTGGCTGAAAACAACACAGATTTATTCTCTAATAGTTTGGGAGTCCAGATGTCTGAAATCAATTTCACCATCCCAAAAGCAAGGTGTGGGTTGGCAGGACCACAGTCCTTCCAAAGGCTCTAGGGAGAACCCACTCCCTGCCTCTTCCTGCTCTTGGTGGCTGTCGGCATTCCTTGGCTTGTGGCCACATCACGCCAGTCTGTGGTCACATTGCCTTCTCCCCATCTGGGTCAAACCTCCCTCTGTGTCTCTCTTATAAAGATACATGTGATTGCATTTAGGGTCCTCCCAGATAAACCAGGATAACCTCCCCCCAATCAAGATCCTTAACTTAATCCCATCTGCAAAGTCTCGTTTTGCCATATATGATTACATTTACAAGATCCAGGGATTAGAACATGAATATTGTTGCAGAGCCAATTGTTAACCTACCATACTTTTATTCTCTAGATTTTTAATCATTAGGCTAGTTTCCAATGTCTGTCCAAATGATGGAAATATCTCTGAGGTAAAAATTAAATCTTAAAATCTAATTTATTTAGGGCTCTGGAAATACTGAGAAAGTAAAATATATGATGATAGGAAGTGTCCACACTTTTCAGAGTTAAGGATTTTATTTTGCTTGTTTATAGTATCTCTTGCTGTTTTCTGTATACTCTCTCGATTTTAATATTTGTCTTCTGATTTGTTTTCTTCTTAAAGTATTTTGTGTTCCATTATTATCTCTAAGTTTGTAAAGGATAAATATGATGAACTGAAAAGAAATATGCCTAAGAGTAATTCATGTTTTCATGTATTCTTTGTTAATAACTCCTCTGTTCAAGTCCGTTATAATTTTTTTCAACATTAACTTTGGTTGTTTCTTTTAAAAGGTATTTGCCTTTTGTACATATTTGCTTTCAACAACAAGAAACTCTGTGGATATGAAGTCTCTGTTTACTTGTAGTCTGAGAGAATGCCTCTAATCCCTAGGTGTTTAAAACTCCATCCTTTTACAAGAATAATATTATGAAATGTTAGCCAGACTAGACATACTCAAGAGTTCATAATAAAAATCGTCCTCTTTTTCTCTCAGATTTTTCTCTCCTTCTTTTAAAGTTCTTGAAGAAAAGAAAAGAAAAGGAAGGAAGGAAGGATGGAGGGAATTCACATAGAAAAAAAGTATCTGAAGGAGTTTCATAGGTCAACACCCAGAGCATGTACCAGTTCCAAGTGCCTCCATTCCCTGGGTCTTCCAGGGCGGTACAGTGTCCCGGGACAAAGGGAGACCACTGTGGTTAAACAAGTGGGCAGGAAAATGGAGGGTTCTTGTCTGGATCTCAGAGGGAGGCCTGGTGCCCTGAGCAAATACGGATAAACCATGCCACTTGTAAATTTCTGGGTTTTGGCTCCTTAAACCAAGCCGTGCCTTCTCTGGGGGCTTAGTGAGAAAGCCATCCAGCTTTTTCTTCCCTGTCGTGACCCTGTTCCAATCATGATAACATGTCTTCCAAGTTAGCTTTGAAAAGTCAACGCCCAGCATGACTTCTGTGTGGATGGTGCTGCTCCATTTCAGGTATTAATTTTAGAAAAGGGCTTTAAAGAAACATTTGCCTAATTTTCCA
This sequence comes from Lepilemur ruficaudatus, assembly GCA_963574885.1. NCBI lineage: Eukaryota > Metazoa > Chordata > Mammalia > Primates > Lepilemuridae > Lepilemur > Lepilemur ruficaudatus. The sequence goes on along the minus strand of CAUYRT010052099.1, from coordinate 55,860 downwards.
GTCTTTCCTTTTGTACTTCTGAGAAATTGTTCATCCTTCTAAATATCAACTTTGGAGGCACAGTCAATTTTAAACCCATGAAGTATTTTCAAAGCCCAAACTCTTTCTTCCCAGCCACACATCTTCCCTGTGTTTGTGTGTGGGTGTATATATGCATGTGTGTCACGCGTGTGGGAAGCAGAGGAGAGGAGCTCCATGTCACATGTCACGCTGCTGCTTACAAATGTCCCAGTGGCTCCGCAACTCCTTACTGTGGCCACAGGCTCCTCTGCCACCGCAAATTTCCACTTCATTCCCATCTGGGGGCAGCCTGCCCTCAGACACTGATTGAGGTACCCTCACCTTCTTTCTGTGGCTCTGATTTCCCAGCCTCCTTCCTGGGCTTTGGCATTTCCTATCCCTTCTACCTGCAAAGCTTCCCCCCAGACCATTGCCTGGCTCTCTCGGATCATTCGGGTTCCAGATCAAAGGGCAAGTCCTTCCCTCACCGTCCTCCCCAGTGCTGCCCCGCCCCCTCACTCTCTCCCGGGAGAGTTGGTGTTCTGCATAACGCTTGCCCACTGTCTGAAAAGGTCTGTTCTTTTGCTTACCTTTTCATCGTCTGTGTCTCCCACTTGTATGTGAGCTTGTCTGTGTCATCGATGTCAGCTCTTAGAACGGTGACTAGCACAAAGCGGGTATATTGAAGCTTTTACATTTCCTTTCCCTCTTGCCCTTGGTTTTTATCCTGTGATCAAGTTATAATAAAAGATACTTCGTGGCAGACGATCAGGGAAGGACTTGGAGGTCCAGGATCTTGAGGAAGGCTTGGGGATTGGCGGATGAGGGCTAATGCCGCCCTACACCCACCGTGTTCCCAGTCACCCACCCCAACCTCAGCTGGCCTCGCACAACTGAGAAACATCTTGGTTACCTCTTTCCCCAACGTACACTTGGACTCTGGAGCATGTAGATAATTTAATGATCCAGGAGCCATCGGCTGTTTCTAACAGATGTGCTTCAGGCACGGCATGATCAAGCACGCTGGAAAGGTGGTGCACATTCCTGCAGCCATGGCGCACATGCTCTGCCCTTGTTCATGCCCTGGAAGGGGTTATTTGGTGAGTCACTGCAGGTGAGAGGGAAGCCAGGCTCAGAGGAGACTGCAGTGGGGCCTTAGATTTTTTTTTTTTTTTTATTTTGCCGCCGAGGAGAGCTGAAATGGAATCTCCTTGCTAAACAGAAGTGGGAGGCAGGGAGCAGTGATAGCGGTGGTCCTGTCTCTGCCCAGTCTGAATAACTTTCATTATTGCTCAATTTGAGCTCAGTTAAAAGCAGATAGATCGTTGTTTTTGTTTTTTTTTTGTCTTTTTTCTCCTTTCAGTAGGTATCCAAAAGTCTAGAAATTGATATAATTTAAAGTTAATGAAAAGAAAGTTCAGCAGCTGCATCGTATTTCATGCCATTCTTTCCTTCTTCTTGGGTGGGGCCTCTCCCTACCCCTCTGGCTTTCTGTTGTGTTGCCAGAACGCTGCTCAGAACAGAGCAGGCGGTTCTGAGGTCATGGCAGGCTTCCCCGGGCTGATTTCACGTTAGTCACTTACCAAGATAAGCTGGAGCCGGGTCCTTTTTTCAAGTTGAGCAGGTGAAGAATGATTCTCACTGTTCTGGCCGTGTGACCAATGGTGGTGCTCATTGCTCTCTACCTACTGATGCCCAAGTCCAGTGATTTTTAGCTTTAAGTTGTATAGTTGGTCCCTTTCTCACATGTAGGGGGGAGGAGTAAGACCTGAGTATTCTGGCAGGAATTTACGTAATTAATCAAGTTATCCATTCATTATGGGAGTTGTGTGTTTGCATTGGTTGGTTATATGAAAGACATAGACAAAAATGTCTTTTCCTGTGGTGTGATTTCATGAGCGTGACTGGGGACTCCCTGATCACTGTTTTTCTTGTCAGCGTAAGATGACCTCCAGAATGTCTCGGGGTCAAGGCCGATTAATTGCCACTGGAAATTTTCTTTAGAGCCCCTCTCTGCTTTCTACTTTTTCCTATGTGCCAGGAATTATAAGATACCTCCTGAGAGGTCCACTTGCAAACCCACTAAAGGCAAAAAGGACTGACGCAGAACTGGACGGCTTGAGGATCTGAGGGAGAAGAGAAATGGTTTCATTACTTGCCCACCAAACCTTTCCATGCAGCCTGGAAGGGCTGGCTCTGAAATCTCAGGACTCTTTCAAAAGTACCAGCACGTATGTACCCAGAGAACAAGTCCAGCTTTGACAAGGACATCACCAAAGGCATAAGAAGGTGATGGGGAAGGAATATCTAATGCTGATTGGCTACAGGGGCATTTGGAGCTGAGTCTAAAAGCCAATCCCACTTCTGAGACTTGGAGTTGGTGGGATCGTCATTCCTTGTTGCAGTTCTGACGCCACGATGAGAAAGCCCAGCGTGTACTAGTTTCAGAGAGGGCTTGTTGGATTAGCCACAGACCAGACTTCAATTTAAAAGTCTGAAGTCTACCGGAGATTTTTCTAAGAAAGCACACTCTGGAAATCTCTATTTCGAATGTTAACTGTGGGTATGTGTGCTTTAATGATTAAAGCTGGGTTTAGGAATAGGAAAGAGGATTCCTCCTTGCATCGAGTCGTAATTGCACTGTTTTCCTGAACACCTGGCCAAACATAATAAAATAATCCCTCTCTTCTTCCATCTCTGGCCCATATTTTCAGATTCAAAGATGAGCTGGGAAACAGGGCTGATAACAGGTAATGATAATGATAAGCATAGATTGAGCCTTTAGAATGTTCCAGGCACTCTTCCCAGCACATGACAGGTATTAATTCATGTAAGCCTCACAAATGACCCTATGAGGTAGGTGTTCTTTTTACCCCCATTTTACGGATGAGGGAACTTAGGGATAGAGTAGTTAAGGAGTTTGTCCAAGTGTATAGAGAGCTAGTAAATGGTAGCAAAACCTAGACTGGGACCCCGGAAAGCTGACTGGTCTCGAGTCTGTTTTTATCCACTGAACCACACTGAGGCAGACGGGAAGTTCCCTCAGGGACTGCAGTCGCCAGTGTTATATAATCAGCACCAAGGGGACAGTCTCAAAGAAAGAGGCTATTTGGTCTGCCCTGAGTGTTTCCTAGTCACACTTGCAGCTACGCCTCTTCAAGGGAGCTCTTGGGTCCCCTCAGATCACCTTTTCTCTTCCTTCACTCATGAGTCATTGAGGTTGGGAGAAGATGCATAACTTTTATTTTATTTTACTTTCTTTCATTCTAAAAAAAAAAAAAATAGAAGAACCTCCTGGGATATGTTAGCAAAATTAATGTAGAGGTTTTGCCCTGTCCTAGAAAAATATCAAGTTCTTGCCCAGCCTCCTTGAGCATATTGAGCAGGGTTTCAGACCTGTTGGAATTAGAGTCTGTGTGATCGCAGATCCCAATCAAACAGTAAAGGTTTAAAAATCATAAGGTAAAGAGTAAAAAGAAAAGAGAGAGAAAGGAAAACTGTGTCAGTTTTAAGCCAAAAATTTATGTTAAGGAGGAAAGCTAGAGAAAGTGTTGAGCTGAGTGACCTTGAGCACGTCATTTAATGTCATCTGACCTCAGTTTTCTCATCTGTAAAATGAGTGAGCTGGGCTGGAGGCATTCCTTCTAACTCAGCATGATGATTTTAAGATAAGAAGTAACCCTGAAAGAGGTGAGAGTAATTAAAAAATGCTGTAATAATATTTTCTTTTCTCTTTTTATACTTTCCTTATTACAGTAAAACAAGTATAATTTTTTTAAAAAAACTTTTGACTATAAGTAACAAGACTCAAAATTTAAAACTTAAGAGCTGAACAAGATTTCTCCTCTTTGCTTTGTGCCAAGGGCCATAACTGCACTTGGGAGTCAATGCCCAGATGTAGCGTGTGGATGGGAGTGTAATCTGGGGGTAGAAGAAGAGAAATACCATCTCTAAAAAAACATACTAAAATCCAGTAATTTCAAAAAACCCCCACATGAAGCCTGATTCCCCTTATGAAAGAATTCATGCACCTTCAGTAAATCCTAGATTTCTAGAGAACACAGTGTGAAAACCTTAGTGCTTATCTTTAAGTAGCTCACATGTTCATTCACTCTGACCTTCAACTCTTTTTCATCCAGAAACTACTTTGTGTTACAGGAGTCATGAATATAAAACTCTGCAGGCAGATATCCAAGAGTTTTCATGCTCATGTCTTCTTGGTCCCACTCCCTGGTTTTGGTTTTTCCTCCTCTGCATGAAAAAAAAAAAAAAAAAAAACAAGCAGAGGAAGAGAGGAAACTTGGGGTAGGAGGGGAGGTGGTTTGGGATCCAGTGTGATGTTAGACATGTCCGTCTTTTGACCCCATAGAACCATTACTGTTGGTGCAACGGATGTGGCTTGGGGTATCTGCTCATGGTCAGATCAGATCCCATGACATTTCTCCCAAAGGCAAGGAAGGCATCTCTCCTCCAGCAAGACAGTTTGCTCATGTCTGTACTTCCTGTCTATTTTTAATTACTGACATGCTGCGAGTCTAAATCTCATCTATCTTAGCTTTTGAGAGCACCCAAGATGTCAATTTATAGAACTCTACATTTAGTTTTGAGCAGAGCAGGCTTGCATTTTAAGCCTACTTCTGGCACCACCCGATGGGGCCTCTGGGGCAATGTGGCCTGGTAAGAACAACTTTGGAAAAGGTCTCTGAAAATATTATCTCTTGGATTCCATGGCTGACCTTGACTATCTGGACATGGATCTGTAAAATTTACAGACACCAGCTTGCTATGAGCCATCTTATTGTCACATAAAGGTCCTTCCCAGGGCTTTGCCAAGGTCCTGCCCCTACATGGAACCTGAGTTACTAGTGCTGGGCAAGGCTTGGATTGGTAGGAAGAAAATAACTCTACCAGCTGGGTTTAAAGAAAGAAGTCATATGTATCTGTGTAAACACTGAATTCATAAGCCCACCAGAGTCTCCAAAGCAAAGATGGCAGGACTGTTCTTCCCCGGTGTACACTGCTCGTTAGTTAGTACAAGCTTGTGTTACTTTTTCACTCTCTTCAAGGCTATGTGAAGAATTTATTATAATCTGAATCTGCGTGCATCTATGGGGGTAGGGAGTGGCCCACGGGCTGGCGCTGGGCTCTGAAAGTCTTATTCTGGCCCTGGCGTCATTAAGCCTCTGGACTCCCAGACACCAGGCTTTGGAAGCTCTGATCCAGTTTGCTCACTGAGCAGAAATCATGGCTGGGGAATAAACACAAGAAAATTGTTTGTATTGCACTTTCCAGTGTTTTCAAGGGGCAAAGGGATTGCTTTTTTTTTTGTACTTAGGCTCCCAAAGATAGAAGCTATTAACTTGTGTTTCTGCAGAGTGCTTTGCTGTAGGAATTTTGAGTGCTACCACTATTTTCCTGATTTCCTGATGTGCCACGAATATTTGTGGGCAGTTTATCATCATCATCATCCAACACTTACATAGCACTGGCTATAGGTACTGTTTTAAATCTGTTACATAGAATACTAATTTATTCATTCTTCATAAAATCCCTATTTATTTTCCTTCAGATAAGGAGACTGAGGCAAGGAGGCACAAAGAGATTAGATGGTTTGTCCAAGGCCACATTGGAAGTCAAAGCCAGCCAGCCTGGTTCCAGAACCGTACTCTTGATAACCGTGATACGTGGCCTGTCAAATACATGTAGCTGCTGAATTCAAGGGCTCCTTAAAATATCGTTCTGGGATTTCCCAAGTCTCGTTAAAGAGGACTGTGTTTTTGCATACTATTTTCATGTACTTAAAATATGTAGACTATTCTTAAGGAATTTTTTTACTTTAAATTTTATTTTTATTGTGACCTTAAAGTGATAATTTATTGATCTTTCAATTCTACTCCTTTCTCCAGTCCCTTAACTTCCCTACTTTTGCCCCTGTCTCCAAAATTCCCGAAACCAGAAGTATTTTTAGAACTAGAAGGGGCCAGGGAACAAACAAGAAGGGACAGTGACACCATTAGAAATCTCTGCTGGTTTGGTAAATTCCCATGATTTCCAGTTGGAAGAATTTTTTTTTTTCTTATAGTTTTTGGGCAGTATCTGAATGAAGCCATTCTATAGAGAGTTATATACTATTTCATTAATAATCTTCAGAGAAGATGATTTAATATACTACAGAAATAGGGATTCTACAAGATCCCTTGGTAATTTCTTTCATTTCTTACACATTCGTAGTTAGGAACTTGTTCCTAATGTCTATTCTAAATCCTTCCCACATAGCCGGTTAGCATTGAAAATGAAAATGGGTTTGTAATGACACTTCCATGAGTTATGCCGAGCATTGTCTTTTGAATCTTGTCCTTGCAGTTAAAATAGCCCCCACGAATATTTGCATGCAGGTTGTATATAGATAAAATGGAAGCAATCCAGTTTTCTCATTTGAGGTGAACTTGAACTTCACCTTGTCTCCTGGCAATAAAAAATCAAAAGAAGTAGGTTTTTTTTTTTTCCTCCTATCTTACTTTAAAGGTGGTGGGGTTTTCAAATTATGTGTCCTAAAATTTTGCCCTATAATAGAGGCAAGTATGTCCTTTAAGAAGCTTGGGCCCAAAGACCAAAAGGGTCTTCAGTGATTTTAGGGGAAATTCCTCTTTTAAAGCCAGAATGGAAAGCCCCTTCTACTGTCAACTTTTTGAAACGCAGTGAGCTGAATATGATGAGAACTGAGCCACATCTGCACACAAAACTCAGCACAGCACAATGTTTTGCACCCTCAGTTTGGCAGCTGCTGTCCAAAGATCCGTGCACTGAACGTGGTGGACCGGTACCTGAGGGGGAGGCGTTCGGGGAAATGGGAGGGAAAGCCACCGCAAGGTGACACGGCCCCTCACCTCTTGTCTTCATGCTGCCCAGAGAGGCTTCACAAGGCGGTTGGAGATGGCTGCACCTCACCAAGTTCAGGGACCCTTTCTGAAAGCTTTGCTGAGGACTCACATGTCACTGAGCAGGGAAAGAAATGTGCCTCCACCTGAAACTGGTCACGTAGTTAGTCCCAGATGAGAACTGTCTGCTGCAGAAAGAAATAAGCAAGGGCCTTGCGGGATCCTTGAAAGACTCTGAGGTCCATGGGGAGGAGCGAGCAGGCTGGAGCAGGCTGTCCCCTCTCTCTCTCTCCAGCTTCTCTCCCCAGGGCTGCTCTGGCAGCAGAACCAGATGGAAATGTCACCTAACACAGAGTGTTTTATTCGTCCTGGTCTATACCCCTGCCTTAAACAGTGAAAGCTCCTTGGCAACACCATGCAGAGGTTCTTTTCATTTTTAATTGAATCCTAAGAGGTATATTTTTTTTCTAAAGGTGCTAGCTTAAAATAATTACTAGAATTCCCAACAGAGCTAATCAGAGATTCATAGACAATAAAAATGAAGGAGAAGACCTTACCCAATGGGTTTCTGTCATTCTGTTCAGAAGGCTCCTGCAGTCCAGGGCAGTGATCACAGTTCTTGGCATTGTAGGCTATTAATAGGAGCCTTGAAATAAATCCCTGACCGGTGAGATAAGAGAAACTGATTTCACTGCCTGGGTATCTCTCCTCTGATGACCAGACACCTACCATTTTCATCAGCTGTTTATCAAAATCAGATTACTAAAAAGAATAATCAGATCAGAATTGTTTATGCCTGTCTCAGTCTTGAATTACAAATGACTTTCATGTGCTGCTTGAGCAAAGCACTGCGACCTATAGATGAACTAGCCTTTGTATTTCCTATACCTGGTACTGAACTTGTAATTCCCCAAAGACCACAGTCATTCAGTCTCATTGTTGATTATTGATCTAAGAAAGATAGGTGAGGCAAGCTCCATGGGGGCTGTGAGTATGTGGGTAATAGATTCTTTGTGATAAGTCCTAAGTCACTAATGGGTTATTTTGAGTTCTCCCAAGTAGAAGACAATGGAGCATTTAGTAGGTTGTGGAGTTACGTAAGACTTCTCTTTCCAAACAAAGAGGAGGCAGGACATCCAGCCAAAGGGTTGAGCACAGGAGGCTGTGTGGTCTGGTGGTTCCAGGGAGAGACGTGGGGCCAGGGCTTCCTGGGTTCAGCTACCAGCCGAGACTCTGACTCAGGGGGGACAGAGCCAAGTCTCTTGGCTTGAGGCAGACAGACTGTAAAACCAGGAGAGAGAAAACCGCAGGTCTGTGCTCAAGGACTCTGGGGGAAAAACACATTTTGGGGGAAAAAAAAAAGATCATCCTGGTGAGTTACAATCTGGGACTTTTTCAACAAGAAATGAGCATTTTTTCCTGCTTATTGGCTGACATGTCCTCCTCTGGGTAGCAATGTGAAGCCAAGCCAATGTCTGAGGGTGTTCTGTGTGGGATGAATAGAGAAGCCCAGGGGTCAGAGCAAAGTTAGTCAACCTTGCTGAGTTGTCACAAGCAATGCTCAGGGAGCCAGGCACTGGGGACAAAGAGGTTCTGCATGAATTCTTCCCTTTTACTCATCCTGCCTTCCACAATAAAATGCTCTCTGAAACCGTGGGAGGAAAATCCCTTCCCTGGCTCCTTCTAGACGCCTCCCTTCAACCAGTCTGAGCAGAGATTTGCTGAGATGTCAGCAGCAGCTGCTGACCCACACAGCTTCCCAAGCCGCAGTCAGAGCTGGGGCTGACGGACAGTGTTCTCCAAGGCCCACCAGCTCCGAAGCTCTGATTATGCTGGTCAGACAGAGTAGGTGGCTGCCCACGCGGTTGGGTGGGAAGGACTATTGGGCAAGTCTCTACTCCCTGGCATCATGCCTCACTTCTCTGGATCTGAAAGGTGTTCTGATCTTTAGAAATACTGTTGAAATGAAAACAATGTTTATGGGGATCTCTGTATTTACCACTAGCTCTTGGGCTCACGACACCTTGGTAGAATCTCATAGCGATGGGACAGGGGAGGAAGGAGGGGCAGATTTTGCTGTGAAATGAGGTCACTGGGGCTGGGGTGGGGGTGTCCCTTTTCTGGAAGAGTAGAGATAGCCCAGGAGAGGAAAGAGAGAGAAATCTAGAAGTGAAGAGGGCCTTCTTGGTCATTTTCCCCAGAGTTATCTGCAGTGGCTTTAAAATCTGCTAGGGGTGGGGGTGAGGGTTGTACCAGACGGTTGCTGCTACTCTAATCCAAGCCAGGCCAAATGGAATCTAGGTCGGCACTGGTGGTCACCTCCTTCAGCCGCCAAATACACGCATGTTGCAGCTCTCCCCACATTTGCCCAAGTGCAGGTGCCCAGCCATTGGTTAAACAGCCAAGCTCAATGTCTCGAGTGCTAAGCATTCCTATATTAAAATGAAATAAGCTCGCTCTTTCTCTTTGTAATTTTATAACCATCCTTTTGTCACCTCGGTGCAATCTAGAAAAAAAAATTAATAAAAAAGTAAATCTACTCTTGTCAATGAAGGTATCTAAGGGAACACTATCTCTTTGGTAAGACTTCTATCCTGAGTGAAAGAGAATTAAAAATAAACCATTGAGGTTAGTGACAGCTTTAATCACAAAATTTTCAGACGCTGGTTCCTCTGTTTCTGACAATTCACTATGGGTGGCACACTACTTTCAGGCTTTCCTGTGACCAAAGGTCTAATAAATGTGTGTCTGGGAAGATGTGGGAGACCGACTAAGGGTGGATTTCACAAGATTACCATCATCTTCTCTGGTCACCATGCCACTGTCCCCCATGGTCCTTGAAAGTCATCCTCTTACTCTCTACAATCACACCTGGTCAGGCAAAGACAGCACAGTGAGAATTTCTGGGTAAGAAATCAAACAGAGGGAATGGGGCAGCCTGCCCAGAGAGAGGTGCAGCCAAAGTCTCCAGGTTCAGGGGCTCCAAAGTGCTCGCTGACTTCTCGTTGTGTGGTCCCCTTGTCAGGTATCATCTAAGTTTCCCCTGCAACTCTTGGCAGCATCATGTGGGCCTCGGCCCCATTCAGGGGCCCCTGCCGTCCTCTCTAGCAGGCGTCCCTGTGGGATAGGAAGGACCAGCCCACATCCCATGAAAGAGACTCCAGGTCTCCCCATCCCCCGTCACAGGGTCTTGCTAAACACAAGGCTTCATGTTTGGATGAAATCTTTGCATTTGGATCACTGCTGTAGTATCCGCTTTTTCCCAAGCGTAACAGATGAGTACATGTCCACATTCCTTTGATTAAAGGATCTTTTCTAATGACCTTCCCAAAGAAGAAAGACTTCCTCTAAGCACCTACCCATGCTCTGGAAGGGATCAATAAACATAAATAAACATTTGTTGGAAAGAAATGAAAGAATGAATTGTTGTCTCTGCACTGGCATCCCTATATATCAGTTGTATTTGCACTTACTTATAATCTGAATGAATTATAAAAAATATAATATCTAATATTAGTCCTATGCTTTATAAACACTAACCTATAAAAGATATGAATAATAATTTATCATGACCTATTAAGATAGACAGGATCTATAAAGGGAAAATACAGAGTACTGGCTTTATAATTTCAATAATTAAATTTGCCTCAAATTTAAGGATTCATGTTAGTGTTTTCATATCCAGCTTGGAGAATGAAGCTCCATGTTCTATTTTCTGACTACACTCAAAAGTAAACCTTTATAATTCTGGAATGAGAATCAATGACCCACAGAGTCAAGCATACCAAAGGTTATGGTTAGTTTTTAAATAATGATTAGTTTTTAAATAAAGGAGGGACTATACATTACAACCTAATATACAGTGGACTGATAATGTACAAAAGTGCAATAAAGATTTGTTTTAAAAAGTTGAGGTTAAACATGCTTCTATTACATTAAGTTAGAAGTAATATGAAAAACAGGAGACATGTCTCAAGTTCTACTTCTGCCTGGGAGAAGAACTGAGATAAGATGGGCACATTCGAGAAACATCCACATGCGCAAACCAACACACAGAGATCCGACCTGAGCATAATTCCACCGGCTATATGTCTATCAATAAAAGTTGGTGTTATCTTATTTTACAAGGAAAATTTCTCCTTGAGGCCCATTTGATAATGTTTCTAGTTTATAAAAAGGGAATCACAGAAGGGAACAGCAAAGCAGAACTACTTTTCTAGTTTGATGTGGGACAGGAGCTTGCATCAAGCAGAAATGTCACAGGCTATGCACCACCTGGCTAAGGAAGGAGGAGCCCAAATGCATATTAAGCACCCTTTATGAGCCAGTCACGTTGCTAAGTGCTGTTTCACTGAACCTTCCCTATGATGCCGTGAGGCAGTTATATTTTTCTCTACTTTGCATATAAGGGAACTAAAGACTGAATGGCTTTTCCAAAGTCACCAGAGCCAGTAAGTGCAGCCAGACTTCCAACTCTAGGACCTACAGTCTTAACACTAAGGATAGGAAATCCAGCTCAGAGTGTGTGTCCTGAATTGTTATCCCTTTCTTTTTGCATTCTAAAGATTTTCTAACTCCATGAGACAAAAAGAGCCACTGTATTTTTTGATACAATCAACTATTTAAATGCCCTGGAGTTGGTAAGAGGGGGTCCTTGAGTTCAGATCTGAAATGGAAAAGACTGTCAGTTTTCCATATAATGAAATGTAGAATATGATTGCATATGTGGCACTCAACATGCATCTCATTCTTCAGGCCAAGCTTTATTTGACATTAGTAGATATAAAACTGAGAATCAGCACTTCAGGTACCTTTTGTAGGGTTTTTTCAAACTCAGACTCTTTTTGCCTTAGGAGCAATTACAACCTTGACTTCTATGATGGATGCAGAGTGCCAAAATAGAGACAGTCACTGGGACAAAGGATTCCAAATGAATATTGGTTTTCGTCTATTCCAAAATCAGATTTTTGAAATAAGCACTACCCTGAGAGATTTTATATGTACCAATTCATGTGTAACGTACAGTCATTTTAATGCACTTCCAAACATGGTGTTTTCTAGTATTATGAAAATTTTATTAATAAAGAAATCTGCATTATACACATCCCCTTTAAAAACAACCACCTCAAACATGTAGAAACAACTTCGTTTTCTATTTGCTGTTTGATTAATGCCAGAAGAATGAAACCACAGCACCAAAGTACAGACCAGTATTTTTGAAGGGGATAATAATCATTTGAGATAATAAAGTACTAGAAAAATCAGAAGAAACAAATCAAGGTATTCATTTCAAAGGCTAAACCACTAATTCTTCATCCAAACGAATGTTTCCACTGTGAGTCAATATATTTGGCCATCAGTCCTTTTTAACGCTATCCTGAACGTACAATGTACATCTAAAAGCATGATAGAACTCTTTGAATATAGTAAGAACTGACAGCCAACATGATTTACAGAAATTTATGGCCACATAGCAATAGTTCAGAGACAATCACTAGAAAATATAAAGGTGTGCTTCATGATAGGAAATGATTGGTTTTGCAGGGCAGCTTTTAAGTTTGTTTCTGATGATCTTTAAATAACCACTCCACCATGGTCCTTTATCCCACCCTTTAGTAAAACGTTACAAACATATTCCACATATGCTGCATGCAAGAAGGGAAGTACAAGAATATTAAAAGATTCTGATGCCCTGGATATGAATAGAAAAATACGTATATAATGGGTTCTCGCTGTCAGAACAACACGCTGATGTCTGCAGCTGGAAACCCCTCAGAAAAGATCATATACACTTTTAAGCCAAAGAGGAAAAAAGTTAGGCCTGTGACTTGACTACAGTTTCTAGGGCTCTGGTGTAGCTATATTTTTAGGCATGGCTCCAAGGAGCAGCCTACACGAATTGGATGGAGTGAGGGAGGCACAGATGGTGGTCACGTGAAGGCACAGACTGATTGAGTGGGCTCACTTACAAAGTCTGTACATTCAGGCTGCTGTATTCCTCCTATTTCAAGTACTGCCAAGACCCGGCTGTTCCCCTTCTTTCCAAAGTCTTGATTCATTTAATTCTCCTGAAGGAGGTGGAAGGAGGAGGAGGATTGCGCAAATCTTACTGTTTTATGGTTTAGAAGAGACAGTCACCATCTTGGCTCCTTGTCAGATTTTAAATGTAACATTTTGCTAAGTGTAAAGCTGTGTATCTGTTCCTTTTCTGTTGCCATTATTGTAACTTCAATATTTGCAAAACACAACATCAAAATACTTCAAATTCAGCCCAAAGCTGTTATTCATGCAACACAATTCTTACACGTATCAATATACAGTGAGCTCACAGCAAAGGAATCTTTTTTTGTTTCTTTCTTTCTTGTTTTGTTCCTTCTATTCACTTATGACTTTTTTTTCTCTCTTTGAGGATTTAAGAATGATTTGATCGTACAATATTAAAATCCCCATATATATATACACACACACTATGACTACTATTATAAAGCTTATTACCATGTCAGCTCTTATTGGTTGCATTATTTTTTTAAAAAGGAAGCAAATAAGCTAGTCTACCATTTGAAATATCCTATGAATCAATTATAAAGTATAGAGCACCTGAATGATGTGGAGAATCTTATTTTTTTGATATAAAAACCTGTAGTGTAAGCTATAAAAATTGTTGAAGATGTGCAGGATGTGATTCACGGTAACTAGCATTAAGCATGACTTTCTTACTCTTTAAAGGATAGCCTACAAATTCTAGATTCTTAGTAATTTTCTTCTTTATGTAGGAAACCCTATCAAAATCAAAATGGATTCAGTTATTAGGTAATTTTTAATAGGGCACAAACTATTTTCCAGGTCATCATCATGATGCTTGGTATTCTGTTGACATAATTTTTGTGTGTGATCAATTCTGCCCCAGAGACTTGTCACTGGGCTTTCCCATGTGCCTTGTTGGCCCGAGCTAACGTGTAGGAAGGCCATTTTTAAAGCAGGTCAAAACATAAAAAGGTGTTTTATCTGGAGGACATAAAAGATATTTACAATCCTCAAGCTTACTGACTTAACGTTTTCCTTTTTACTTGGATATTTATATTGTGTGGAAATTGACACCATTATCACAGTGGATCAATGGAATTATTCATCTTTCTTCTGGAGCAAACAAGAAAATGTTTTTCTTTTAGGGTAGAGTTTCATGATTAGTGAGGTATATCAATAGGCAAGGTAGAGAGGCAAATTGAGCTCAATTTTTATCTTGAATTCATGCTTTCAACAGAGAGCATGCTAATAGAGAAAGTTCTTGATAACATTTATGTTGCATGAATTTCCATTTTGAGCCCCTTCCTTCATACACTGAGATAGCTCAGAATGTAATAACAACAGAGAGAAGTTTCCCCCCACGGGGGACTTGTGCTTTAAGTTACAGTCACTTAAAAACAAAACAAAATTAAAACTACGGTCCAAGTCAATGGACATACTGCTCGAGTAAGAACTTCAGAACATTATGCGTAGCTTCTGTGCATACAAACCAATAATAGGATTATCTAAGGTAATAATACAGTTTTGTGAATGGAGCACATCTGCATGACCTAATCTTCCTCCAACGTACTTGGTTGTGATACTTCTCAATGTATCACAAATGTGCCATCTGTATCAACATTCCCTATTACAAATGCTCTTGTTTTTGTTTATATGAATATTTTTAACCTGAGCTATTAATTTAAAAAAATTTTTTTTTCCTTGTGGAGCTTGGCTGTCAGAAGGAAAAAAAAACTTTATGCCTCTTCTCTTGTGAGAGTAATTTCTCTTAACACCGACAGGGCTGCATAAGCAGAGTCAGAGCTCATTAAATAGGCTTCTGAGCATAATTATAATTAACAATTAGCTAGAAATTAGTTTTAATGATTTGTTTTAGACGATAGAATAGAAGCATAATGTAATTATTTTTAAACCCTCTACATCATTAAGAACACAACTACTACCACCTTTCAGTTATTGAGAAGCAGACAGTCATCCAAAGCAGTTAGCAAGTGATCTACTTAAACGGCCCAGCTAAGGGCGGGGAAGAAAAGAAGAAAAGGGCCGCGCCCCAACCCAGGTGTTTATAATTACTCAGCCTTTTGCAAAGTCTCTTCCTTTTCTGCTCTGCTCCTTTAAGCTATTTCATGCCTTGAAGACATCTCTGCTCAGGAAAATAAAGAGATCCAACCTGGACAGTCCGCTCTTCCCCCACCTCCTGTCTTTCTCCAAGACACATGAGGACCAGGGCGGGAGGTGGCATCAGAGGCGGACCCCACAAAATTTAACAAGTGGGCCTGAAATTCACAAGTCACATCATCAAACTAGACTAACAGGAAAGAAGATTATGTAAAGTAATGGATAAAATGAGTAATAGGAATAAACTCCAGACTGTAAAGATAGATCTATGCCATTCTTTCCCTGTTCAGTGTTCTTTTAACTTTTAATATCCCAAAATCAATTTGGGTCTTTTTTTTTTCATAAGAATGTTCAAAAATACAATAGAAACCTAAAGAAATGCAGTTTTGTTTCCTGAAATATATAAAAATATTCATTTTGAACAGTGAATATTATTTGTTGTCAAAAGGTTTTTATTCCTTTCTTTGTTTAAAAAAAATTTGGTTTTTAACCTCACCTAGTGAGTGTGCTGTTTTCTCTCCCAACTTTGAGCAAGAAGGTTAGGCCTTTTGCTGCTGACTTTCGGAAGTTGTTAGGGAGCGCATCCTGACACCCACATAAAAGACCTGGTACCTATGTTTCCACATCACAAAGCAGGCCAACAAGCACACAAGGCCACAGACCAAGTTAAGGATCATCTGGATGAGTAAGAACAGTTTGAAAGTGCCAGTGACGCTGGTACAGTCAGTCACATCCCGGTACACAAAGGTCCTGCTGAGCGGCTCGGAGGAGGAGGCCAGTTTGCACTGGCAGGAGTCGAGCGCGGTCTCACAGGTAAACTGTGTGAGCTGCGAATAGTGGTGGGCAGCGAAGGCCACGGCCAGCACACAGACCATCAGGCCCAGGGCACTCAGCAGGAAGTACAACAGCTGCAAGAAAGCACAAGAAAACCTTTCTGGTTACAAAGAACACTGGATGACTATTTGCAAAGCTAATGAATCAAAACTGTTCTTTTTCTTCTCTTCCAGAAATTCCCTGGTGGAGGGGGTGTCTCTCCTCAGAAACATAGTGCCCAGGACATGGAAATAGCTCCCTGTTTATTTATCAGTGAGCAATCCTTAAACCCTGATCACATTTTCATTTGCCATCCAGATGTTGAGCCCTTTTCGTGAATCGTGACAACCATATTAGCTTGATTGTGGATGTTTATGTCTAGATGTGGCAATCCCAAGCAAGCTAGCCATTCCTGGATGGCACATTGTGTTTATTTTGACCTCAAGAACTGCTGATATTAAGACTGAAACAAGACTAGGAAGTAAAGAACAGATTTCTGTAATGTCAATATCATACTGGCCCAAATCAGCAATGATTGGTAAACTAACAACACAGGTTAATAATAATTTTTAAAAAGGCTATGTTCAATGCAGTGTTTGCCAAACTGTGTCCATGAATGCCAGAGTCCCTACCAAGAGGTGGCTGAGAGAAAAAAAAATTATGGCTCCAGAAGGCAAGAGACATGATGTCAGCTTCATCACCTACGAGTCTTATCCCAAATCCAACTATAACTACGTAGTTTCTGAGCATAAAAAAAAGCTCTGAACGGTTCCTCTGCCACCAAAGTTTTGAATCTTGTCAGCCTCCATGTTAGTCTTGGGACTGGAAAATTCTGGTTAAAGCTCTCACTCTGCTGCTAAAGAAGTGTGGAATCTCTGAACAATTCAGTCATTTCACTTACATCTGAAATATTTTGATCAAAAGTTGAGGTTATTCAGTGACATGGCCACAATAAAATTTGTTTTACAGAACAAGAAATGTTTTTGTGACTGGACACCTATTGGAAAACTTTCTCTTAATGACCTACCTGTTGAGGTTCTAGGTAAGGATCAGAGTCCCCAGCTTTTGGGACTAGTGCATGTCGTTCTCAGTGCAAGATTTACAGCACCACAGTCAAAAGTTGCTCTTCACAGGGAACAATTCTGGTGAATGGGAACTTCCCAAAGTAAGATTCCAATCATTTCCAGGTTCAAATTAGAGTAGCTCTGAAAAGATTATGTTCTCCTCTCACCTCCAATTATATATAATTCAAAATAAAAACATAGACAAAACTATAAAACATGTGTAGGAAAGTCCTCCAAATGAGTGATTTTCCACACAGTGACAATTTCAAGTATGTTCAAGTCTTAAATATGGAATACTGTACTTAAAGTTTTATTTTTTCTCCTTCTTTTTTTTTTTTTTTTTTTTGAGACAGAGTCTCACTCTGTTGCCCAGGCTAGAGTGCCGTGGTGTCAGCCCAGCTCACAGCAACCTCAAACTCCTGGGCACAAGCAATCCTTCTGCCTCAGCTTCCCCAGTAGCTGGGACTACAGGCATGCATCACCATGCCCGGCTAATTTTTTCTATATCTTTTTAGTTGGCCAATTAATTTCTTTCTATTTTTAGTAGAGATGGGGTCTCGCTCTTGCCCAGGCTGATTTCAAACTCCTGACCTTGAGTGATCCACCTGCCTCGGCCTCCCAGAGTGCTAGGATTACAGGTGTGAGGCACCACGCTTGGCCTATTTTTTCTCTTTCTTGAATGGGGCGTGTGTGTGTGTGTGTGTGTGTGTGTATGTGCGCACCTGTGCACATACTGGTTGTTGGTTCCCCAAGCATATATCTGGTTTGCCTATAAGAGAACCCATCAGAGATCACATAATGCTTGACCATATATCTGAGGTCACTGGAAGAGAATGGAACCGGTTAAAGCCACTTTTGTCTTAATACATCTTAATATGTCTTAACCATGGAGTGCATGGATTCTTCTCACCAAAGATATCTTACACATATACACTATTTTTCATTTTCAAATCATCTGAAGGGTTGTCAGATATAACCCAAGTATCTTCATCTGTGAAACAGTTTATAGAAACGTCTCATATCGCAGGGACATAACAAGGGGTATACACAACATGTTCAGTGTTCCTTGGAGGAAGCGAACCAGATAAATACAAAGTGGCACCATTATAGAATTTTAAAAGGAAATATTTAATTTGTAATATAGAAAGTACTGCCTTCATCCTGTCCCCAATATTTTCAATGACTATATTTTATGCAAAAATGGGAGTGCTTCGGCTAAAAAATATGGTTTTATTTTGTGGAGCTAATGGGGCAAAATATTTGAACTATTCTGGGTTGTTCTGAAATATTCAGGCTTGATGATTGACTTCAGTTCTTGGTGCCAAGAGCTGTGCTGTGTGTATATGTCTCTTGAATCTGCATTTCCAGTGCAGCCAGCAGAGAACTGGAAACTATTTGCTTGGGAAACACTGGTATATCTTCTAGCCAGCAGGGAAGGCCCAAGTTAAAATGATCATTTCCTGCCTGGTAGTCATCTACTCAGTAGAATGGCCCCAATTGGAGTTTTCTCTACATGTTTTATTGCCATCAATGGATGGAAGTGGGGGAGGGAGGGTGGGGTCTTGATTTAACCCTCAAAACTCCAACACACATGCATCCTTAGATAGCAGATTTCTGTTAACATTCACTGGGGCAATATCTTGAAGCAGTGACAATAATCCCTCATTCTCAAATCTGCAAATAATCCAAATAGTTGCAAAATATTTTAATTTCTCATGATAGTCACAAAAACCCATTGGCTGAAATGGGAATTTTTTCTATTTTTAAAAGATGACTTTTTGGCTTAGAGATAAAAGATTTGCCCAGAAGATTTAACAAGTGCACAGCAGTACTGGAGGTGATTAAGAGCATAAACCAGGGAGCCAGACTGCCTGGGTTGGAATCTTGGTTCTGTCCTCACTAGCTGTGGTTCTTCGGCAAATTAATCAATGCCTGTGCCCCTGTATTTCTTCATCTGTAAACTTGGCATGATGATCACAGTGCCACCTACTTCATAGGATTATTATAAGGATCAAAAGACTCGATATATGTAAAGAGCTTAGAACAGTGTCTGGTACACACAGGAGCACTATGTAAGTATTTGTGAAATAAATAAGTGAGTAGAGATGGGAAGAGCTGCCAGGTGTTGGGACTCAGGATATCAACTCTACCAGCTTTGTCTTGTTTTCTGTCATGTGGGAGTAACAATGCATAGCCGGCTTGTAGGGAGGATGTAAACATTTACACAAACACAGTGGTTGCTCAATTTTAATTGAGCGCTTAAATATGCTAGAAGCCAGCAAGAGCACAAAGAGAAACTATGCCGCTTGGCTTCTTTAAATATGAACACATTTACATCAGCGCCTATCTGCACACAGAATGACTGGGCTTCTCCCATTGGGAGAAAACATCAGGCCCAGGAAACCGGAGGGAGCCACGGAATCAAGTTTCTTATCCATTTTAAGACATAAATATATCCTTAATCCCCCAAAGCCTGTGGGCTACCTCTGCAGCGCTGCAGCATTTTTCCTCCAAAGCTTTTAACTCATCTGACAGCAACAAGCTTCTGGGTTAGAATCTGTAATTTAAAATCAAGTGGCTTGCTTTACCTACAGAACACGAATAAACTATCAGCGAAAGTGTTTACGATGACCTTGGGAATCCGAGCAAATGCATCTCGATCAACGCGGGGCGCGGGAGGCATCTGTCGCGCGGGTGCCAGCGCGTTAGCCTGGCGCTCTGCCGCGGGCGGGGGCGCGGTGGCCCCGGGCGCTTATGTAACCGCAGCGCCCCGGCGCGTCCCCGCCCGCCCGCTCGCCGCCTCTAATTGGTACCCGGCTGCAGCTTTCACGTTCGGTGGCTTCGGGAGGAGGGTGGCTGTGCTTCGATTTAATTACCTTCCCCGGTGGCCTGGATGGTTAAGGGCCCCCGTGCAGCACGCCGCTCGGGAGGAGGTTTGCCGCAGCGGCCCCGGGGCGGGGGGGGGGGGCCTCCTGCATGTGGGCGGGAGGGAATGTGCCCAGAATGTTCCCGCGAGCACATGACCCCGACACGTTTCTGAGCCTCCAGGTGAGCCGGGCCACGAGGAAAGGCAGGAGGCGCGCCCCGCGGCCGAGTCCGGGGAGACAGAAGGGACGCGCCTCCGTGGCCTCGGGGGCCTTCCAAGGGGCCGCCGTGGAGGACTGCTCTGGCCTGTGATGAAAGGAGGAGAGCCTGGGGCTGTTGTCGCTAAGAAGGGAGTGTGTGCCCGTGCAGATCACAGTGAGGCTGTCATTAAGGCCTGACTGCTTGCCCTGGCTATCTGGCCATTCAACAGGAGGAAGTAAATCCTCCATACAAAGCTTAGGCCAGGGTGCCAATATGGGGCCCTAAAATGCAGCTAGGGGATGAGAAACCCCTTGTGAAGGTGCATTTCGTGTCCCCGCCCCGCCAAATGGTGTGAGAAGCGTGAGGGAAGTCAGCTGTCCCCTGTTGTGTCCCTGGACAACCTGGAGATTGGCTTTAAACTCACTTTCGACCTGGTGATAATCTAGAGTGCAACCTTAGAGAGCTGGCAGCAAGCATCACTAAAGGTCACATTCGGGAGAAGAGAAAAGTGCCTCAGTATTTGTCAATGTCTGTCACAGGTGGGGGAAAAAAAAGGTAGCTAATGAGATCTTCCTGGTGGGGAATTCTCAACCTGGCTGACAACATTGGCAGCGACTTGTTTTTTCGTTTTTTCTTTCTTCTTTCTTTCTTTTTCTATTCTCTTGCACCTTATTTTAACTAAGGTGCACATTTTGAGGTGTGGCCTTGGGGGCCTCTCTGAAATTGATGCTTTTGCCTCTGTTGTTTTCTACGATCTATGGGGGCCGGGGGCGATGAGGGCATTTGACATAAATTGATGAAAACCTAGTTTGGGTTCTTTATCACCGACGGAATGAAGTTCCTATAATTTAACAGGCCATTTCTTACTAGGGTTTCTGGCTCCCCTCCCCCCAATCCCCAGGCCTTGCTGTCTAGTCAGACCTCCACCAAAAAAGTAAACATGAACTGATGTCTACCCTGTCTGACCTTTTAAGGAAAAAGTCCTCAGGTAGAAAAAGTACAATTCCCACAAGCAGGCATATCCACAAAAATTCTAACTTTATCAATTTTTAAAAAAAGCTTCTATTAATTTTTTAAAGTTATGTCTAACTATTGGAGAACATTTCAAAATTAGAGAAAAACCACAAAATGCAGAGAGAATCCCACCATTCATGGATAACTTTTCTACACACATTAAAATTTTTTTCTTCTGTAGGATCGCATCATACATTTGGGGTAACCAGCTTTTTTTCATTAATTAATATAATGTAAATTTTTTATTCCACTAATTACTTTTTATAGCATGATTTGTAAAATATCAGCACATTGCTTTTTTATGTTGACAGCTTCAATTATACTAGAGGTTCCAACACATCTTATTTTTTTATCTTAGTAATTTCCAAATAATATCATTAACTTACTCTTATGCTTTATGTTTTCTTGTTGTAGTGAACAAAAGAATATCCAGTTTTTATATGTTTTCTTGTAGAGGAAAAGTAAACAATGTGAACCAACGAAAAAATAAACAGGAAGATTTTTATTCTCTGCTATAGCAGAGAGAAAATGAAGGAATTTGATTTCTACTAGCTCTGATTGCTAAGTTCAGTGTTTATGTCCTTAAACTTTGAAAGGGTGGGTCTGTGTTTCCCTTTGGAGTAGATTCTGTTGTGCAGTGAAAATACTGTGTGCTTGAATTGGCTCCAACCAAATGCACTGTCCCTAATAGAGAAAAAAATACATGCAAATAAAAGACACACACACTTGCCAAACCATGCATATCCCACCCTCCTCTTTGCCCTGAGACTCTTGGCACAGATCATTTGGATGCACCCAATGTGCTTTTTCTGTCTCAGTGATCCCACCTACAAGAGGAAATACACTTGGATTGCTTCATTATTAAAAAATTCCAAATAACCCCCAAGATATGGAAGTTGGTGCTGAAAGAGACACCTTTTCCTTGGCCAAGTGTTTTCTTGAACTGATGAATTTTCAATATTCCTTTTAAGGACATTGAAGAACAGACTTCATATCCTCCATGCCAACCTAGTTCATGGAAATTAAGACTTTAAAAAAATCAGCATTACCTTTGGGGTCTGGATCAATGCCCTCTTAAAACATTTTTTGGCCTGCCTAAAAATGCAATTTCTAGACTGAATCAGATATGCATCCCCTTAAAAAAGCACTCCTTTATTTTGTACCTGTATTTCTTTCTATGCACTATAAAAGAGAAAGAAAAATCACAACTTACTTTCATACAGAACTGGATACATGTCCGCTCGTCAACTTGATAGGAGACACAAAGCATAAACAAGCCAAGATAGGCCACTAAGCAGACCTGCAATGGAGAATAGGGAAGAAAGGATGTTATCACGGCAAGTCATGCATTCGAATCAATATTAGTGTCTTTCACCAGTGACATCCACGTGATCAAGCTGTCCATTTTATTTACTTATCTATACATGCTGTGGTTTTTTCTCAATTTGTGGAATACTGTTTTTATGATAGTTAAATCAATTTATTTCAATTTAGCTGCTACTTATTAAGTCCTTTTGATGTACCAGGTGCTATAGAAGGTCCTTAAGAGTATATGATGATGAATAAAGTTTACTGAGTCTTAATCAGTTTATAGTGCAGCACAGGCCAAAATAAATGCACACACTATTCTAAGGCAGGGTATTATGTGTCACATGCTCTTCAGAGAAGAGCAAAAAGAGGAAGAAATTACATTGAGTTGGGCAAGAGAAAAGGCTTTACTCAAGAGATGGATTTGAAATGGTCCTTAAAAGGGATAATATTAATGATCATTAACATCGGCTAAATACTTGCATATGCTGGGACTCTTCTAAGGGCTTTATGTGTATTTCCTCCTGTAACAGAACTCTGTAAGGTAGGTGCTGTTATGATCCCGACTTCGTAAATGAGAAAGCAGAGGCACAAAGCTAACATTAATAAAATCATGGAACCAGGTAGCCTGGGTGAAAAGCAGCAGCATTAATAAAAGTGCAGAGGTAGGACTGCACAAAGAATTCGTGGAAATGATAGCAAATGTGCACCCATAGTTGAAATAACAAAATACAGAGCAAAAAAGGAAGGATGGAAATCTGAGGATGTGGGATTGATTTGGTAAGTGGTGCCACTCCCTTGAAAATGTTTGAGCGGGGGAATGACTTGATTTGAGACAGGTTTCAGGAAAAGGAGCAGTGGTGTTGGGTGGGTCGGCAGTGAGAACGTCAGGATATTATTTTTACTAATCTGAGCAAGATTAATATATCAGGTGGGCCAGAGCCTACTTGGTGGCAGGCAAATTCAGAGAAAGGGTAGGGAGGACAGGCGTATCGAAGCAGAATCTATATGCATCGGCTCTCACATGACTGGTGGGGGAACCTGCAGAGGGAGAAACAGAAAGAGACCTCCAAGTTTTTGAGAGTCAGCCATGAAAAGATGGTGGATGTGCCTGGCTGAAATAGGGCTGAAAGAGGAACAGCGACTTTGAGAGAAGATGTACTTGACTTGTGAGTCAAACTGGATTTTCTTTTTCATAAAATGGAGTTTTTAAAACTATGATTTAGAGTTTCTAATCAAAGCACACCTATTCACATTCAATTTTGGAAGGCTTAAAATGCTGATAAAGTTCTACACTTTTCGATAGAAAACATAAGCAATGGAATTTCATTTTCTGATAAGCACAATTTTCCTAGAGACAGATGTTGGAAAGGTCGATGAGAGTAACCCAGCAGGCCATTAAACAACTGGTTTGATGATATTCATAATTCCTACCTCAGGGCCAGCTTCAAACCATAGGCAGTCCTGTCGGGGTGGTAGAGCAGTTTGCAAAGCCAACATAGCACTTTAAGGTAGTCTTTCTATCCTATTCTTCCCTTGGTTACACAACCAATAGGCTGCCTGTGCCCTCATCAGTTCCCAAGTTGAGAGTTGTTCACATTTCTACTGGACCATGAAGGCAAAAGCCAAGCCTTCTCTTAGTACAGGCTGTTTCCAGGGTTTTCCATCATTAGGACTGGCGGCATGGTTTGATAGAGCAGATAACATTTGCAGTGGAGGGACACAGCATTAAAACATTGAGGCCGGCATGGACTGGAGAGGTCTGGAGAGAAAACAAAGCAGACAGGACCCAGGGCGGCAGCTTTTTAGCAGAGGGCTGGCAGATGACACACTAATAAGCCTCAAGTTATTTGTGTAGCCCTTAATGTGGGCGACATTCCCAAGTCAGGGATGAAGTCCTTTTTAAAAGCTCACTTTTAAAAAATACTAAATTGGGGTATAAGTTTGATGAGGCCTCTAGGGGTTTACTATGTATTTTCACATTCAGAATTTACAGCACTTGAAACAATAGAAGAAAGACCTCCTTTTTGTTTACTGGCGACAAACAAAATTGAGGCTTCTAAACCTGCTTCTGTGGGGATTATTATATCCCTAAGCACATGCCTGTGAGTTTCTGTCTGCAGGTGCGCAGGGTCAGGCTGTCTCCCACAGAACTCTCTTTGTCCCTAGAGACTGCTGTGCTGAAGTTGGTAATTGCCAAGATTTTCCTTTCTGTCTTTACAAGAGATACATTCCAATCATCGGGCCTAACTGACCAGCATCTTAAAAATATGATTTGGTGCCTTTCCTTGAGCAAAATTTCCCATGTCAGCAGTAGCTACTTCTTTAAATTAGCCTTCATTTAGCTAGGTTGGTTTCCAGCTAGGCTTGGTTTCCAGCAAGAAGTTGCATAGGAACACATGATCTCATTCTAGAGCATTTCACTTATTCAGTGGACAGAAGTTTATTAAGGACACACAACGGCCAGACCATGTGCTATTGGGTGACCCTGGGAGATGAGAAGTGAAAAACCATAATCCCTTATTCCAAGAACTATCCAGCCTCCAAGGATCTCTCAGTCCTGTGGGAAAAGAAAGGAAAGGAAAGCTACGGTATCGTGTAAGACGAGAACCACATCCACCGTAAGAATACACAGAAGGGGTAGGTTTCCTGAAGGAGAGTTGGGGAAACTTCCCGGAGAAAGATAGGTTTTGTAGGATAAACAAAAATGAGTTAGAAGGAGGGTGTGAGGAAGGGTATTCTGGGCAGAGAAAGTAACAGCAGGGGCTGAGCGAGGAGAAATGCAGAATAAACATTCAGTGATTCCTGTAGGGCCAGTGCGGAGAAAGACAGGAATGGCAAAAGACATGTTTGCAGAGATGGATGAAAGACTTTCATTTCAACTAGGACATTTTAAGTAAAGAAAGGGTGTGATCGACTTTGCCTTTTAGAATGGTCCTTCCATCTATGAAGAATGGATTGAGTGGAGGCACTATTTGGGGTGGGAACACCAGCTAGGAGACTGTTCTCCTATGGAGAACTGATGAGCGCCTGCGCTCAGGTAGAAGTGGGGAAGGAGAGTAGGTGTGTTTGAGTGACAGTAAGGGAGCCGAATCCAGAGGCTCTAAAGATGGGTTAGACATAAGGGCTGAAGGAGAGGGAGGGGTCCGGGAGGTGCTCAGCTGCCCACCTGACTTGAGCTGCCAGGTGGGTGGTGTAGACATTTAAGGAGAAATAAGATACAAGAGGAGGGGCAGAATGGGTGTGGAGATGATGATCCCACACAGACTCAGAGCTCAGCCATATGGGCCTAGAGTCAGGAACCAGGTCTGGGCTGGAGACAGAGATGTGTCAGTCATCAGCATATGTGAAGCAGGTGAAACCACAGGAAACACTGGCCCATCTGGAGAGAGCCTAGCAAAAGCAGAAAAGGGCCAAAGAAGTCACACAGTTATGAAGAACCTTTGAATCTTTTGAACAGAAAGCATCTCACATATATTTCTTAAAATTTTGGTTGTACATCAGGTCATGTCTAAAAATTATGAAACTGTCGTTTTGGATTTGTGAAAGCTTCACATCTAGGTCCTTTTGTAGGGCATTTGCTATAAAGCTTCCATTAAGTCAACATATTTTAATTTCTCGGCCTTCTGATATGGCTCAAAAGGTTCTGGGGGGGGTGCTTTCATTTTGTTCATTTTCTTACCTATAGCTTTGCACCTTATAACAAGATTTCATTATCAGAGAGTTATTGGTGTTGAGTGTAAGCACATTTTAGAAGGGTAGTAGTTATTGAATACTTAAAACTGAAGGCTTTTTGGCCATGGCGAGAAAAACAGAGTTCTCATGCCAGACCAAGGGTCTTGTTTCCTGAGCTGGCAGGACGTGGACGTGCCAGGAAGACACAGTGTTCTGGCTTCCCAGGCGGGGAAGGGGGCTCATGTGAATGAGCAGTGAGACCCGCCAGGCTACCTGGAACACCATTCCTGGGGTCCAGGCCAGAGCTCCCGTGAGATACGGTGAGGTGAGGCCCCCGGGACAGGAAATAGGCAGTTAAGGTTTTCAAGAAGGCTCTCCTTGGACCAGACACCCAGTCCTGAGGCAGACAGGCGGTGTCAGAGCACACAGCCAATGGGAAGCAGGTGGCACTGGGAAAAATAGCCCTGAGAGGGCAACAGAGCAGCCAGCATCTTGTAACAAGATTTAGTCCATGCACCAGTAGATAATTATGTTGATAAAAGAACTTAAAATGACATTTTTTCATGGAAAAACAGAAAAAGACAATAATCATCATTTAAACCTATCTTTCGATTTGTGTTTCTACAATTTGGTTAGTGCAGAGAGAAAACCTAAGTCCTAAATTTCACATTCTGTCTAAAGACCTTTTTTTTTTGTCTGTACAGAGTGAAGTCTGCAGTCTCTCTTGTGAGTTAGAAGGTCGAGCAGGGTTGAAATGTTCTCTGAATGTTAAGTCCTTTCCTGTGGCTGTACGAGTGCTGCGTCTTGTCACACGTTGCCTTTGCTTTCGTGATTTGGCCTATCGTACCTGCAGTGGTGCCTTTTGAGGGTTGGTGAGAATAAAACGCAGAAGGTGGCCCAGTGTCTTGGAGATTCATCTACATATTATTTTTTTTTTCCTTTCCATTTTGTCACAGCTAGAAGGTATCACCCTAAAACATTTTGTGAGGATGAGAATTATTGGTATGTACTGTCTCTGTGTCATACGTATTTATATTCTGGTCTTGTGACATTCACACAACCTTCGATTCATTTGTTTTCTTCTTTTTGTGGTTGACAGAGCCGCTTGACAGGGTTGTCTGGGGAATGCAACCTTCCTCTGTCAAATGCCTTTCAATGTTTCCCTTCTCCTTCCATCCCCCCTTCCATTTGTGCACCTGAAATTCAACTCTATTTCTGTAAGTTCATCAACTTTCACCTTTGTAGTTAAAGTGCTTTAATTCAATCAATACAGTACCCAGATGGAACTCTTTTCATCTGTTTGTATAATCAATTGATCAACAAGAGAAGGAGCAGAACTGTAAATGTTCCTCTGGATATTTCTTAAGAGAATTTCTGTGGATTGTTATCTATTTAATATAATGTAAGGAAAAAATATTAGAAGGCATTTTCAACAAGTGATAAATATATTGCAGTCTGTCAGTTGAGTATAGCCTCACTCAGGAGGATTGTTAACTCATAATGTACCAGAAAATTAAATAATATGAAACAGAACATTTCTTGAAGATCTATTAAAGGTTGCTTATTGGATCAAGATTTCAGAAGGATTAGAGAGAATGTTTTATCATGACTTCAACATTTTTACTGGATTCTCATTATCATTGCCTTATTGGTAAGAAAAAGTCAGAGAGCGTGGTTCAGAATCACTTGAAGGCCTTGGTAAAACCTGGTCCCATCCTCAGAATTTCTGATCTAACCGGTCAGGGTGGGGACTGAGAATCTGCATTTCTAACACATTCCCATGTAATGCTGATGCTGCTGGTCCTGGGGCCACACTTTTGAGAACCACTAGTCTACACTATAAACATAGTCTTCCAAATGCTGATGCCTGGTGTGGGGTTTACCGAAACGGGTCCAGCACGGTACACTAACTAGTGGAATTCCCTATAGAGAATTGTTTATTATATGCAATAATGTAATAATAATAACATCTGCTATTTATGGGCATTTACAAAGTTTTAAGCCCAGAGCAGAATACTTTACATACATTTCTGCATTTAATCATCTCCAAAATGCATTTTACAATGGAAAGAAAACTGAGGCTTCTGAAATGCAAAAGGCTAGGTATACATTCATTGCACCTGATTTTTTTTTATTACTATTGTATAATAATGGTATTGGCTCCAATTATTTCCCCATGAAGAAACTTAGGCTTTGCTATTGTAGGAGTTCTTAAAATTGTGGAGGGAAACCCTGTGTCTTCATTACCACTGAAATACGACATCATTGCAGAGCCTGTGGCCGCAATGCATATGGTCAGAGGCTGGGGAGCATTTCTAACTCATCAAGTATTGGGAGGTGGTATTCTGCCACTGTTGACAGGCATCAGCCACTCCAACCCAAAACAAAGCAATTGCCTCCAAAATTGTACCACCTCTACAGCGGTGTGATGGTAAATGTTTAACAACCAGGTAGGGAAGGGCTATTGGTAGCCTTTGCTAATTTCCATGGTGTAAATACTTCCACTGTGGCTGATTTCAAGGTACAAGTAGGAAGTCATCGAGCAGAATTGGGAAGAGATGCATGCAGTCAGCTTTCACAATCCCAGTGGAAATGCTCCAGCACCTCTACCACATTTTCTGCCTCCTCTGTGTCCCTTCTTTGACAGAACCATTTGGTTACCAAGTGGGATTGGTTCGTAGCTAAGTTTGGCACATTACTCTTTACTGATTACTGGGAATCTCTACAATCAACTTACAGAATCAGTATAAAGGTGCAGAAGAGAGAGCCAAGGACAAATTGTAGTTCTTATTTCCCGATTTATGAGAATAGAGTAAGAATGGTCACAACATGATCTTTGAGATCTTGCTATCAATGGCCGCCCCAATCTAGGTATCCCTCCCCAACTGATTTTAGCTCAGCAACCTTTGTTGTGGTAGGGACTGAGAGTATGAAGAAGAAGCAGCAAATATTGTCTTTGCGCTTTAGAAGTTTACAGTTTAATCCCCACTTTGCAGAAGAGTAACTGAAGCTCAGGAAAATCGACTGCCATGGGTGATGTCATTTGACCAGTGGAGGCCAGGCGTGCAAGTGAGCAGCCAGTAGCTGCTCCCACAGCTCCCACCTTACTGATCACGTACCAAAATCCCGAGTCCTTTTTACAATCTAAGAGACGTTGAATCAGCTGGTTTTGTTTTTTACGATGCATTAGGTTTTAAAGGCAAAATTTTTGATGTTAATCAAATAGGACTTAAATATGATAGAATTATGAAGGATATTCTCTCCCTGCATTTATTATTATTTTTAATTATATTTTAGGTAAAAGCAAGATAAAAGAACTCAGAAATGTACTCTTTCTCCTAATTAAAGTGAGAAAGGTGAAAATAACTCTCAGAAGCATGAAACATTAAGTAACAGTTCTTCAACAAGTGATAACTGTTTATTTGGTTCCTTTCAAATCAAATATAGAACTATAAGTATAATTAAGGAGACAGTGCTGCATAGTGGAAAATTTGTGAGCTTTAAAGTTTGAATTTTGACTCTATTATTTCACTAGCTAAATGATCTTGGACAGAGGTAATTATTTTTAGCCTCAGTTTACCTATCTACAAAATGGAGGCAATAATGCCTCCTTTTGATAGTTAATACAAGGATTAATGTAAAGAAGGTGTCTAATGCCTTCTATATAGCTACGGAATAACTAGTAGTGAACACTATCATCATTATCACTGCAACTAGACTCACTTTTTATTAGTGTATTGAGTATTAATTTATTAGAATAGACCAAAATTAGAGTATACTTAGGGTTGCTACATGTATTATCAACATAGCCGTGTTTAGAATTGATGACACATGTAGTGTCTTGGTTACATATATCATGCAGTCTACTTTGTATTAGCACATACAAGGCAGTCAATACATATTTGTTGCATAAATAAGTAAATCCATTTATTTAGTAAGTTGGGTTACTTTTGCATTCATAGCAAAGACCCACTTTTCAAAAATATTTCTAATAATGTTGACATAAATAGTTTGCAAATACCTAAGAGTTATTATAAATCTTCTTTCTCTGTTTCTTTTTCTTTCTGCCACAAACCTATTTATTATCTACTACCCAGGAATTGCCAATCTTAGTAACCATGCTGAGCTCTATATGTTTCTCTGATTACACTATTGTGGTTTTACAAAGACAACCATTTAATTTCTGGAAAAAAATGCTGTTCAATTAAAAATATTTTCTGGCCATAACAGATCCAAAATTAATATTACTGAAAAAAAAAAACACAAGTGTTTCAGCCAAACTTAGTGCACAGATATTCATAGCAAATTTCAGAAGTGATAGGGGTGTACATATTAAGATTGAAAATCAACCATGGGGTTTATGGCAGAACTGACCATCAGGATGAGGGGAACACTGAATATTAGTGGACCAGCATTAATACTCAGAGCACTAATAATTTTCTTGGAAAAATGGAAAAATGTTTTTTCTTGGTTTTATCAAACCAAGCTCAAAATAGTAGCTTCTTTTCCACTATGAGTAAAACTATAGCTAGGAACAACTTTTTGCATCTAGGAAATTTTGAAAAAGACTGTTTTATTTGGCCCATGATCTCTCCAGAAGGTATTCAACGCCTTTTCATCCATCTTAGGAATCTACAACCCCAGAGTGTCACTGATTTTACTCTTTGTTTTCATCAGAGTAAAAGTTGTCGCTGGAAAGCTCTAGTGCAGAAATCCCTGTTTATGGAAGAACTAAGTTCTGCCTGCCCACGAGGAGTTTGGGTTTCAACACACACAGAGCCTCATCTGTGCATTTCCACATCTTTCCGGGGAGTTGGGGAAAATAATCTGTAATATTGATTTTGCAAAGATGACCTGCGAGATTATTTTTTAAAAGAAGCTAGTAGAGATCTAAGTCAAAGTTTCTCAGTGAAAAGTCAATTGTTGGTGATAAATTCTATCACAGAAAAGTATTTCCTTTCATGATCTAAAGAGAAAAGACACTTGTTCAACTACATCTAAATTTAGCCCATTTTTTACATCCGCTCAATCTTTTTCTCCCCCTTTATAATTGTCCTTTAGCCTGAGGAGTTGATATCTGAAAGATCTATGTCTGAATTACTGTAACTGTAAGTATTTTTCATATATGAGTATGTAAAGGAATCCAAAGTAAATGATATATGTGCTAATTAATTAACTTATATTAATAATACAAAAGTAGGCCTGCGCTCACCTACAACTTTGCTAAATCTAAATCTCTTTGGAAAAGACATTGTAAAAATAAAATTTTTAGGAATCTATGCAGTAATTCTTAAGGAAATTATTGCTTATGCAGTTGCCAGAAATGAGAGTGGCTTCACCTGCTCTGTTGTGATGAGAGCTCTGATTGGTTGGCAAAGAAGTATGGAGCATTAAGGAGCACTCACATGCCAGGCCAAGGTCCTTACTACGGCTAGACACATCCTTTCTAATTCAAAGTGATAGCTTTTATCATTATTTGAAACTATCTGATAACCAGAAGTTTATATATTTTTTTCTTGAATTGTTTTTCCACCAATGTTGCATTGTAACTTGCATTGCTATGTAGTTTAGCCAGATCTGTTGTACAAGCACAGAAAGAGTGGGAAGAAAAATGTGCTTGCTTAAGTGACTGCCCTATTTCTCAATACACATTGTGCTTTGCAGATGTTCACTTGTATCTCACATGTTGCTTTGTAAGATATTAGAAAACTACCCCGATGGAACTCATAAAAATGAGTGAGAACTTGTGACCAGCAGCTGGATGAGGGGAGTGTGAATCCCCCAAATCCTATGGATATAGGGTGCTTTCCTTGATGTTCCTGCCCAGGTGTGGCTGGAAAGCTAGGAAGATCTGCAGGAGGTGTGCCAGTACAAAGTTGCTACAGTTCATAATTTCCAAAAACCTTGCTTGAAAACGATTGCAGATAACTCAACACTTAAAACCAACGAATCCCACAGCTAAGTGTTTCATCCACTCACAGAAAACTGAGAAGAGAAATTCAACAACTATCCCAGTAAATGACTTATCACGGAGACCTTCAAGAAGATTACCTTTGGTTTGGGTTTCATTTTAGTATTACAACATAGATTTGTTTATCTAGGTGAAGATGCATATTTTATACGAACTGCTGGGAATTTTTGCAATTATATCCTCAAAAGACTGAATAAGCACAAACAACAGAATTGTGAAGCAATAACGTTGGTTATAGATGAAAACAATCGTAAGACACAAATCGTACCCTTGACCTAAAATACCCTTTTCCTTCCTTATCTATCCAGTATAGTGCTCCTCCTTCAATCACCATATTCTTTCTTCAAACCCTGCTCAGGAATCTCCTCTACTGAGAAAGGGTATCTTTTATATATGACTTACTTTATATACATTAGCTCATTTATTCCTCCAAACAATGCAATAAGTAAATAAGATTACCCTATTTTATAGAAAACTGTGGCTCAGAGAGGTTAAGAAACTTTCAAGTTGATCCATGAAGATTTTTAGAAAGCATCAAGACATTTTATTTTTGCATAATGTTAAGGACTAAATTGTATGAAAATTCTCTCCCTATAATACACTTTAAAAGGCTGGATAAAATGTAGCAAATGTCCTTTATACTAGTATCAGAGTTAAGAAGAAAAATATTATAAAAGAAATTGATGATGGTGAAACTCAAAGCGAGGAGGGAGAAGAGTGCAGGAAGAAAGCTGCCCCATCTTGGCATCAGAAAGGTCTTGGTTACAATGGCCACATAGGCCAATAGTGCCTGCCCTGTGTTTCTACAGGTAAAGAGATGGAATTAAGTCTATGGCATACAGGCAGGCCCCTTAAATGGCCACACCCTTATAAGATTAGAAAATAATTATCCCACTAACACTGGAAGTCATCAAGAAAATTTTTCTGTCTCAGCTGATAGGGGTGGGGGTTTTTTGGGTTTTTTTTTTTTTTTTTGAGGTTTTTCTGGAACCTATTAAGATAAGAAAGTAACATGAAAGTGATCCTGGGGGGAGGGAAATCTTGTTTATTTCAACAAACAAATTGTAAGGAGGATAGGGAGACAGTGAGAGAGAACAGAAAGGATAAAGGGCAAATCTTTGAGTAAAGGAGACACAAGAAATATATGAACCAGTTGCAGTGTATATATCTTATTGGGATCCTGTTTCTGACCAACCATGAAGATTCATGAGTTAAACATGGATATTTGAACACTGGCTTGACTCTAGTAAGAAATTCACTTGTTAAGTGTGATATTAGTATTTCGATTATTTTTAGTCTTCATCTTTTGACTTACATAGCAAAATATTTATGCAAGAGATGATATAAAGTCTGGGATTTACTTCAGAACAATCTGGTAGTATGTGGTGTGTGGGCACGGAGGAAGTATAGGAGCATACAAATGAAACAAGATTGAGCAGAAGTTGATAATTATTGAAGCTAGGTGAAGAGAAGGTAGAGGTACTTTATACAATGTAGGTATGCTTGAAATTTTTCATAATAAGTAGGTTAAGGGAAAAAAAAGTGGCTCTAGGCCTGTGATACCATTGGGACATATGGCAAGACAAAACCATCTGGAAAGGTTACACCCTCAAGTAGGCCACACGAAATTATCACACAGAGAGGGAAGATGAACTCAACAAAACAAAATCGTCAAATGCATGAAGAATTAATTTATCAGTGAAAGCCATCACTTGCATGCATGTATGTGTAAACACACACACACACACACACACATACACACACACTGTAAGAATTAGAGCCAGAGAATCACAAATAATGAAGCTAGATAGTTAATAGATAATAAATAGAAGATAATTAAAGACACGCAGGAAGGAATTAAAAACATGAATAAAGAACATGGCACTTTTAAAAACACCAGGAATATATGAAAAAAATCAATCACATTGAGATGTTCTCGAAATAAAAAATAGAATTGCTGAAATTAAAAACTCAGCCGACAGGTGAAAGGGTAGATCAAACCCAACTGAAAAGGGGAATAGGGAAGTAAAAGATCTGAGAAAACAACCCAAAATACAGCACAGAGAGAAAAAGAGATGAAATACAATAGAGAGTTGAATAAATAGGGAAGATAGAATAAGAGGGTTCTAAATGTACACGATAGCAGTTCCAGACAAAAGGACTAAAGAGAAGAGAGAAAATATTTGACAAAACAAAACCTGAAATCTTTTCATAATCAATGAAAAGCACAAAAATCTTATTAATAGATTCAGGAAATATAACCAGTCCCTGTAGGATAAACAAAATAAGACTCTACATTTGGACATATTGTAACTAAACTGTAGAACACTGAAAACAGAGAACATCTGAACGCAATCAAGAGAAGAGGCATGCTACCTATAAAGGAACAACAATTAGACATTTAGCAGGCTTTTTAGCAAAAACTGAAGTCCAAAAATAATGGAATAATATTTTCAAAAAACTGAGAAAAAACAGCTGTCAACCCAGGACTAGAGGAATGTTTTATAATCATTAATTTGTATGTAGCTATCAGGAAGACTAACAATATTAAATGAAAATGGGCAGAATCATATGGAAAAATAAACAAATCCACATGACTTTGGGAAATTTGGTACACATTTCTCATAACCTTTAGATTGAGCAGAAAAAAGTCAGTAACGATGTAGCAGATTAAATGACATGATTAACAAGCTTAATTTTAAAATATAGAACTCTAAAGCCAAAAATGAGAGAATTCATATTTTTCCAAGCATACATGGAATGTTTATGAAAATTAGCCACAAAGAATTGATATTATGATAACACATGAACTGGGCACAAAGCAATTAAGTTGAAATCAATAATCAAAAGACCCCCCTCCCCCCAAAAAAGACACAAATATATAGAGAGATCTTCTTTGCTCATGGATGAAAATAAAAAAAGTATTTTGCTTAGAAGTTGAAAAGCCAATTCTAAAGTATATATGGAAGAGCAAATGGCTAGGACTCACCAAGACAATTTTGAAGAAGAATACGACGGAAGAGGAGTAGGTTGGGGATGGGTTGCTGTCCTATCTTCTTTATACCGAGATGCATTACGGTATTATTTTAATTTGGGCAATGTGGCATTGGCACAGTGATAGCCAAATAAAACAATGGAACTAAAGAAAGTCACAAATCAAATGCAATATGGAAACTTGATAGATGATAAGTGGGCATAAGAGATTAGTGTGGACAGGATTGATTATTTATGAAATGGTGCTAAAACAATTAGCAGTCTATATGAGAAAAAAATAAATTATAGACCCTACTTCACATCACATGCAAAAAGTTAGACCACTTAAAGATATAAATACGAAAAGCAAACTTTTAACATTTTTAGAAAATAGTATAGAAAAATATCTGTATGATCTTGGAGTAGGGAGACATTTCTTTAAATTATGTCAAAGCACATACCATAAAAAGGATTGATAAATATAAACACATTAAAATTAAATATTTTTCATTACAAAAGCACCACAAACAAAAGACATGATACCAACTAGAAAAAGATATTTGCAGGTACCTAAAAGATTAACCCACAAAGGTTATGGAGCAAAAGTAACAAACCCTATTAATATAAATAAATAAGAAGCAAATAACCCAAAGAAAATATTAATATTTTTGAATAAATAAATGATAGAAAACAAAATAAAATGGCCAACCAACCTAAAATATATTAAACTCCAGTAGTAATCAAAAAATGCAAATTAAAGTAAGATACCATTACATACAAATAAGATAGGTAAAAAAAAAAAACAACCCTGATTTACCATAGGTGGGAATGTAAATTAGTCCAATTTGATTTGGCAATATCTAATAAGTTGAAGATGCCTGTATCTTACGATGTTATGACCTAACAATTCAACTTCTAGGAATGTGCCTTAATGAAACTTTGAATATGTGCACAGGGAGCCATGGACTCAAGAATGTCCATTGTAATATTGTCATTGCAAAAAAAAAAAAAAATCAATTTGAAAACAATCTAAATTTTCATCAACAGGAGAATGCATAAATTAATTGTCATATATTCCTACAATGAAATACAGCATAGAAAACATGAATGAATGGATTCCTGTACTATTATGAACAAATCTCAAAAACAATGTTGAGCAAAAATGATATTACGTCCCCCTTTAGATAAAATTTAAAACATAAAATAATTATTAGTTATGGATATATACATACTTTGTTTAAGTATGAAAATAGGCATAGGCATGGTAAATACCAAATTCAGGATAGTAAATACCTCTAGGGAGGAAAGGAGGGGTGGAAGAATATGATTAAAAAATAAAACACGGGGGACTTCAATGCACTATAATGTTTTCTTTCAAAAAAAAAAACACAAAGTGATTCTAACAAAATATTAAAATTTGAAAAAGCTAGGGATGAATAAATGGTTGTTTTATTATCTTCTATATGTTATTATAGAATTGAAAATTTTTATAATTTAAAAAATCATAGAATTGCACAGAATTGCCCATACTTGTTCAAACTCACACAAAAATGAGAATTAATAATCATTACCAAACTTTTTTTGCAAGTGGTTATAAGTTAGTAGAGCCTAGATTCTACCCACACTTGTCTTACAGCAAAGCTAGGACCCTCCTACAATTTCAGGCCCCCTTTCCTTTCCTGATCCTCCCCTGCAGGGTTAATCATGCTCTCCTCTGTGCTACCACTGTCAGCACTTGATTATTTAAACTATATTGTAGTTGGTTGTTCATGTGTCTCCTCTCCCAGACTAAGCTCCTGGGGGGACCATCCCTGGCATATGGAAATACAGAGCCAGAATGGCTAAGATGTGAGACATTCCTGTTTCCCTAGAAAGTTCTCTGTCTCTTTTACAGGCTTCCATGTTGTGGCTTATCTGCCACCTAACTCACTCTTATGACTTACCAGAAACTAATCACCAACAAGTTCTGTAAACACTTATTTTTACAGAATAATCCATTTCCAAAGAATGTACAAGAACCAAAGATTGTGTTCCAACATTTCTTATGAATTAACAGGAAGGGGTAGAATTGTTACATATGGTATTTGTAGGAAAAAATAAACAACTTATAGTTTATTTATTTCATTTTGGGATTTTTCAAGCCCTTAGAAGAGGGAAAGGAATGCTGTTCCTGTGGATTAAGCCTGCCCCGGCGGTGTAGTCATGGGTTCGATGTCATTACCCAGGCGTAATTAAGTAGGTTCTCAAATTAGGTCCCACTCTAGAAGTGACTGCAGAGATAATTCTACATCAAACCCCTGGGTTCCTTATGTGACAGAGTACAACAAATAGAAATATATGAAAGAGTCTGGTATATAGAAATTGTTCATTGTAAATCAATATAAATTCAATTATATAACACTGCAACAGGAGTATAAGTGAGAGAACCATCTTGTTTAACCTTTAAGAAAATACTATCAAGTGGTTTTTCTAATTGAGAGCACTTTCAAAAATAAACAGCGTCTAAGGGAACGTAAAGTAATATATAGCAATATTACTTCTCATTTGAAAAGTGTTTTTTCCTTTTCGGTGTGAGGAGGTCAGTGTCCCCAAGCAGCCTGCAGCCTCTCCCGCCTTTCTCCCCATGCCTCCCATGGCAACACGGGTTAGCCAGACACTGGGCTTTTTGTGAAGTGTGTGAGGACGGGGAGAAGGGGAGCGAGGCTTCAGGGAGGTCTCAAGGTGGAAAAATTTGTGACGCACTAGATTTGGTGACTGGATGAGAATTATTTACCAAGGGTTCTACAACACAATAGTTACGGTCACCCTACGTTCGTTTTTAAAATTCTAGTTGGTCTCCAAGCCCTTAATGCACAGCGAAACCCTTTCAAAGGCACCTCAAACTACTTGTTCATGAAAAGATTATGAGACCGAGCCAACCTGTGTGGGTTTGGTCCTTCTGTTTCAGAATCTGATTAGCAGGAAGCTCGAGAGAAGCACAGAGACTTATTGGGCATGTAACTCGTAAACGAAAACATCCCAATTCTGTACTTCATCTGTATGCAGTTATGAAGAAATTCCTTTTAATTTATTATAATTTGTTCACTGTGGACAGTCTGAGTTTGCCCACTGCCTTGGGTGCTCTACTCTCTCCCTGAGGTAGGCACAGTCCTCCTGCAAATTCCTTTCTGAGAGAAGAGCACCTCTGCCCGCCAACAGAAATGCTGTTGCCCTTATCCCGGAAAATGCCTCCTTCATAGCTTTCCTGGCACGGCTCAACACGGAGATGAGGCTGAGCCTGTGCCTAATGGCCTGGTGTGCACGCCACGCTTGATACTTTAGAAGGAAACCTGGTAAGTGTTATTTTTTTCCCCCTAGTAATAAAGCTAAAACTCTCTCTGGAGTCAGAGTGTAGTTAACACATTAGCAGTCCCCCTCCTTTCTGGTGTCCTGTCATTATCTCCCACAGAAGAGAGAGGCCTTGATAATAACTTATCTTAAAGGGGTTTTTAATGGCTCGTTACAAAGAATGCCGAAGCAAACACTTTAAAAATGACCACTGAGCAGGATGCCATTTAAAAGAGCATCCTCAGACTCTCTCACTGCCTCTCCCAGCGCCTCAGCCCTCACAGCCAGGGGAGAGTTGCTCGTTTCTGCACCAACAGAAGCAGGCCCAACAGAACTTCTTCAGCTGAGTCTGAGAATGCTCATTTGTGAACAAACTGTTTGCTTTCCCATGTCCAGTCACTTACTGGCCTTTTGCCAGCCCTGTGCTGACACACTCACATTCATGACATTCATGGTTAGGAAGGGGCTGTGGCTCTGGCAGTGTTGGGTCAGAGAGCATCAACTTGAAATGTGCTCAAAAATCAAACGAGATATTACAGGATCCCTCTGGAATGTTAACAGTGGCCATGCCTTTGTGGGTTACTCATGTGGGACTGAGATGGGACCAACTGTTATGAAAGGCGGCGTGTTTGACAGTTTTCGTCTGTCTTCCCTTGTCTTTCCCTCTTCTGGTGACTTGGGTCTGTGCACTACTGTACTTGGGAAAGGAAACACAGAGCCCAGCTTGGGATTTCTAAGCTGGACAAACAGAATCCTATGAGAAGCTCTTCAACATGTGGGGTCCAAGTGGGGATCTAGCAAAGAGGCGTGGGCTCCTCCTAGGGGCTTTTAGATAATATTAATAAAGCCCCCAGTGGGGTTGTCCCCAGGGTTTTATTCTGATACCTTCTACAGAACAAGGATCGTTCATCTCATTTTCAGTATCATCATCAAAAAGGAAAACGACGGCTGCATATTCTAAAAAGAGCTGAGAGGTGGCTTTGCTTGAGGTCTAGAAAGACTAAGTGTGGGATCACTGCCCTCCACAGGTCAGCAGGCTCAGCCAATGGCTGAAAATATGAGCATCCTCCA
This sequence comes from Lepilemur ruficaudatus, assembly GCA_963574885.1. Lineage (NCBI taxonomy): Eukaryota > Metazoa > Chordata > Mammalia > Primates > Lepilemuridae > Lepilemur > Lepilemur ruficaudatus. Next base: position 16,558 of record CAUYRT010052099.1, on the reverse strand, counting down.
ACAGTACCCCTCAGCCAACCACCTTTGCCGCAGAACTCAAGGTGTCACTAAGCTACATCTCAACATCAGGTTACTCCCTAGAGCGTTAAGGAAGGCAGGAATTTACTACAAGGTGGTTCCTGAGGCTTAAAGAGCTAATGCTGCAAATGAACTGCCTAAGCTACCCTTAGCATCGTATTCACTAGTTGGAGCTACTTGATTTTATTTTTACAGAAATTGGACAAAAGCAATCTGCAAACAACATCTTCCATATGTTTCACTACTGGCAGGAGCACAGAGCCACGCCACGCGGTTGTACCGCCAGGTGTCAGTTTGCTGGCTCAGAAATTTCATCGGAAACATTCAAACTTCTAGCTGTTCCAAGGAAGCCGTAGGGCTTTCATTAATAAGCTGCAAAATGAGCTTAAGAATCACTGAGGTGGTTGTGCAAGTGTATAAGCCTTACCGAAAGTGCGATGGACTGAATTGTGTCCTCCAAAATTCCTATGTTGAAGTGCTAATGCCCTAAGTGACTATATTTGGACACAGAGCTTTTAGGAGGTAATTAAGATTAAATGAGGTCTTATGGGTGGGGTCCTAATCTGGTAGGATTGGTGGCTTTGTAAGAAGAGGGGAGAGAGAGAGAGAGAGAGAGAGAGAGAGAGAGAGAGAGAGAGAGAGAGAAGACCATGAGAACACACAGCAAGCAGCTAGCCTTCTGCAAAGCCTGGAAAAGAACCCCCACCAGTCTCAGATCATACTGACACCCTGATCTTGGACTTCCAGCCTCCAGAGCCATGAGAAAATGAATGTCTGTTGTTTAAGCCATCCAGTCTATTGTATTGTATTTTGTTATGGCAGCCTGAGCCTACTAAGACAGAAAGAAAAATGTATTTTAGTTAATGCCATATGTGTAGGTGTACACACATGAATTTTAAAATTAACCAGGGTGATGGAGTGAGCTGCCTCACTCAGGCATCTGACAGTTACTCCTGCCAAGTTTTATCTCAATACACAGATATCTGAGGCTGCATCCAAACCATCTGAAAGAGGGTGTGCCTCTGAAATAGGTTTTTATATAGTTTATGCTATAAAGCTTGTTCCTAGCATCTATTTTTTTAAAGGAGTTCACTCTCAGCTTATGAACTCATTGTAATAAACCTAGACTTGAACATTCACAGCAAGTAATAACTAGAAGGTTAAAATATGACATCATGTGGTCTCATCCAGCTCTAGATTTTGATTTTCTTTTTTTTTGACCAGTACTTCTCTAGTTTGCCAGGATCTAGGCCCTAAAAATGAACTGCATTTTGCAATGAAATGATACCTACTTAAGGTTTAATGACCAGATTCCATTCCTGTCCTACAGTAACATAGAAACATGCATACTGAATGCTTCAAAATACCCTTGTGTGTATCCTTTTAATGTTGATGCTAAGCCCTCAGGACACAAAACAAGCAAGTGGATTCAGTTAAAAATCACCGTTAGTAGAAATGTCACAGACAAAACTAAAGGCAAAAAAGGCCTAGAAAACATTCATTTCCTCAGACCAAATTGAAAGTGGACGTCATATTGGCAACCTGTTCAATCGTTAGATCAAATATTAAGGAATCCTATGCCACTGATTTCTTCATAGAAGGTAAGATTGGTATTAGTAATACTGACATCCAGCATTCAGCCACATCAATCTTAAAATGTCCTAATTTCTTCTAATTACGAGAATGCAAAATAAGTCAAATGACCTCTTCTTCCTGTTTTTAGTCCTACCATTTTATAACATAAAATAAAATATCTACGTAGTGCTAAGTTAATGTGTTCTGAATACTTCTGGAGCCCAGAAGCCAAAATGGAGTAATAATACATTCTTTATTATTACTTCACAGTTCTCTTAAATGTTATAAACTTAAGTTTGTCTGTATTTGACTAGACAACTACAGTCAGTCCTTGTATCTGTGGGTTCCACGTCCAGGGATTCAATCAACGAGGGATTCAAAATAGTTGCAGAAAAAGAGAATAGTTGTGTCTGTACTGAACATGTGCAGACTTTTTTCTTGTCCTCATTCCCCAAACAATATAATCTAACAACTATTTACATAGCATTTACATCGTATTAGGTATTATAAGTAATCTAGAGGTGATTTAAAATATATGGGAGGATGTGTTAGACTATATGCAAATATTATGGCATTTTATAACAGGGACTTGAACATCTGTGAATTTTGGTATCTGTAGGGGGTCCTGGAACCAATTTCCCACAGATATCAAGGGACTACTGCATATAGTTTAAAAATAGGCATTTGCAAATTCAAACAGAAGCTCTGAAATGGCAAGTATGGAATAAGCAGATTTCAATTCAACACTTACTGAGTATCCATTATGTGTCAGGGGCTACAAAGCAGTCCCTCGAATACATAGTGCACTTAAAGTAAGAGAATAAATTATTTTATTTTTCATTTGATTATCCCAAAATTTTATGCACTAGTATTTTTATCATAAAAATTTAAAACCAAAATGATGATTGACATTTCAAGAGTTTCCAGAGATTAACCTTCTGAGTTGAATATATCCACAATACAGAGTTGACCTGCCACTTATTTTTAAAAAAAGAAAGAAGATTTAGGGACAACTTCCTCATTATAAAAGTACTCCCTTGACATTGGCATATCTGCCTTTGAATGCGGCTGTCAGTAGAGGTGAAAACACATTTCTCCTGATGATTCTAAGCATCTAATGATTTCACTCAATCTTAACCTCCCTTATTTGTTATTCTATTCCTGAAATTCTTTGGGAAACATTTCACCAAATTCTTGAATATTTCATTTTATTTTCCTATACTTATTAAAATTATTTTGCCACACTAGTTCAATCACATTCCATTTTTGTACTTACTATGAGAACTTCATGTGCCTACGAGATAATTTTCCTGTCATTATTTATTATACATATTGAATGGAGATTGAGTTGGGCCATGTAATTATCACTCCTCAGTTCCTAACAATCCTGTGACATTTGCTATGATAAAAATTATTTCCCAGTGGTACCAGAGATGCTACATTAGGTTTTGGAAGCATATTAAAGTCCCAATATGAAGAATAATGTATTACTATGCAGTGTATTCCTAAAAATATAATTCCAGATTAGAATTCTCAAATGTCAATACTCCTTTATAGAAAAACTGACACCACTTTTAGCTTCTCGACTTGTTGAAGGGTCTATCCAAAACCCCAATGCCAAACCTTTCTCTCTTTTGGTTTTTCTTTTCATAACAATGATCAAATCATTTAGCTAAATCATTATGTCTTGCTTTCTCTACTTATAAATTATGGATAATAACTGTATCTGTTCCTTACTTCCTATCTGTCATATGTCTGCTTTTGAATTTCATGGTAGATTCTGTTTTAAAATAAATAACCACCCAATTTTCCCTTCCATTAAGTCAAGACTTAAAATAGATTTTAAAAATCTGAATACACTTGCAATTTGAATTCCTTAGAGAAAGTTAACATATGAAAACTGTTATCAAAATTCTTGACAGGACTTTTAATCATTACAGATTTATATGACGAGTTTTATGAATGACATAAAATAACAGAAATGTTCTTCCCTTTCTTTTAAGCTCTTGCCTTAAACTTTCTAAGTGATTAGAAACCGTGATTAATGCGGTATGTAACTCGGGGTATTTTTTTTCCAGGGGGGTAGGGTATGGAAGCAATGGAGGGAGAATGGGGAAAGCTAAAAAGCACAGTGAGGCAAAGAAATTCTCACTTTCCATGGAAATAATTCCCTACAAGGGCCAAGAGACGAACAAATACTAAACATCCCCACTGGAGAGAAGAAGCAAGAGTTTGCTCTTAAATTGACTTCAGAGTAGAGACGCCAAAGCAAATAAATCACTGCAAATGAAATACTGTGCAAGGTAAATGGGCTTTAAAAATATTTGTGTAGGTTAAATTTTCTGATCGGAAGTATTCATTACTGTCGGATGTGATAAGGGCACTTGTCCATCAGGACCTGGAGACCTCCTCCAGGTATATTAGTCAGTGTTTTTAGACCAACGCCTGGCATGGCAGACATCCTCCACAAATGTTACTGAGTGAAGAAGAATAAGCTAAAGTTCGAACATGTAATGCTTGACCTAAGCCAAAACTGTATTCATTTGAGTAAGAAGTCCCCAGAGTTCTTAGATTCTTTCAATCTATACACATTTTTCATCAACATGAATTCCACAGTGATGAGCAAATGTGAATACCTATCTGACTTAGCTACTCAAGCCATTAATAGAACAAAATGCAGAACAAACTTCTCTTTCCTAGGATCCTGCATCCTTAGCCAAGTGCATCCTCAAAGATGCTATGTCACTTTGTTTTGTCATTGTGGTGTGACTTACAACCCTCAAACGATCTATAAAGAGTTTTAAGAGATGAACAGCACTTTTATAGGTTTCACAGTCTCCATAGTTGCTCCATTCTATTTTTTCTTTTTCCTTTACAGGAATCTTTTGTAGCTATAGTAAAAGGGCTTCAGTCATCTCTCTGATTGGGGGTGAGTGGAGTCACATTTACGGATACATGTAACCTATTTGTGGCCTGGCACAATGTAATCCCAGCATCTTGAGAGACCAAGGCAGGAAGATTGCTTGAGGCCAGGAGTTTGAGATGAGCCTGGGCACCATATTGAGACCCCATCTCTACAAAAGAAAAAAATTAGCTAGGCGTGGTGGCAGGTACCTATACTCTTAGCAACTTGGAGACTGAGGCAGGAGAATCCCTTGAGGCCAGGAGTTCCAGGCTGCCCTGAGCTATGACTGTGTCACTGCACTCCAGCCTGGGCAACAGAGTGAGACTGTGTCTCTAAAAAAAAAAAAAAAGAAGAAGAAAAGAAAAAAGGAAATAACCGATTTGTTTTCCTAAACTCCCACTGGACATAAATCTCTGATCATAGATCACCAAAGGCCTCTTCATTCTGTAACCAGAAGTTCACTGAATATTCATTAAGTCACTCAGGCACTGGCCAAGGAGAAGTCACATAAGTGGATTTAGCCATATACCCAGGTTCTATTACAAGAATGGCAATCCCCAAATCCCAAGTCAAGGGGATAGTAGCCCTTGTAAAATGAAGCGACTCCCATATGATAAGAGGCAACCAGAATAAAAGGAAACAGAAGAACGAAGCATACAACGTTGTAGATGGGCTGGGTGCATCGATCATCTGGGACTCAGCCTACATCCTGGAAGCTGGCTTGGCTCTTCCTAGCCCCATGGATTGGCCTGGACTGCTTTGGTCTGGTCTCCAGAATGGAGCAAACTTTTCAGTATTCCCTGCAGGATATACCAGACCAGAATCACTCTGTATCCCAAAGAGAAAATAGCCCTAAGGAGGCCACTCTCCTCCAAGTTCATTTTTATAAACTTCCAGAGAGATTCAGAAAGTACTGGACTAATCTAGTATCACTGGGATTGCTAAATAGTCATTTGGCTGAGAACAGAGAAAGGTGAAATGGCCAAATTGCTATCTCCTTCAGGGCTCAAACTGGTCTGGGAAAGGTATCGAGTCAAAAATGACTGTTCTGCAAGAATAGGGATGAAATAGAAGCACTTTCCCTCTGAGGAGTGCCACTAGCAGTGACTGCGTCCCTAGCAGCTAATACACAGAGCTAACTCATTGAATCTTAAGCACTCACCGGCACTGTTCTAAGTGCCTCACATGCATTCGTTTATTTAATCCTCAGGGCAACCCTAAGAGGTAGGAATTATTGTTCTGATTTCATCAGTAAGGAAATGGAAGCCTAGAGAGGTAAGTAACGTGGGCAGAGTTATTCAGCAACTAATGGCGAGCTGGGGCTCAGCACCAGGTGCTGTGTTTACACATCTGCACCTCGCCATCTGCCTCACTATCTTTTCCCTTCCCTCAAAGCTTGGAAGAGTGCCCTGTGACCAACCACAGACAGCTTGGTGAGGACAACCATGGTGTCTGTGTGACACAGTGACACGTTGCCCACAGCTCTGGCCCTACAGGGGTGAGGGTTGTTCCAAGCCCAGCTTCTCACAGACCCTCCACACTAGTCTCAGGACATCCCTACCAGGTGCTCTGCTCTGCATAGATTCTCTGTTGAACGAAAATTTAAGATTGCAGGTGTCATCAGGGCTACCTACTGAGAGCAGACTTCAAATGAATCCCAGATTATACAAAAGAAAACCAGGAAGAACAGAGACCTGGCTGTATAGAAGGCCCTTTGTGCCACACCCAGGAAGCTTCCAGGGCAATTAGGAATGTCATATCCCAAAGGAGCCTTAGTTCATGAAATTTCAAAGTTGTATGTTCATGCCTTAAACATTAAAACAAGTTTTTTCCCCATCTACTTTGTTTCTTTGGTGCTGGGCTTTTTGAAGTTGCAACAAAGAAAGGACAGGAAACACATTTGCAAATAATATTTAAAAATGCTGAATGAAAGAGCTTCATTCCTTTTTTCTTTTAATTCACCTAGACTTAAAGGACAGACATTTTTTCCCCCTGAGCATGTTGACAATCATCGAGGTAACTAAAATACCTAGCATATCTTAGGGAAAAGCTATTTTTAAAATCACTTGATTTCGAAAACTCCAATCATGATAATTTCATGGGAATTCTTAGCACAAAAATTAAAAGTTTTAAATTACTCTGCAAACATTTGTAAATTCAAATAATCTTAATTAGAAAATACCTGCATTGATGCATATGTATCAGGTGTCTTGAATGTCTGTCCCTGATGCAAAATTATTTTGAGGGTTATTTTATGAGTTATAGTTCCTGTGGCCAGTAATAGCAGAAATGATGCAGTATGAGGCTAGGAATCAAAAGCGTCATTTCTAGCTTCTCCCAACTCTGCCACATTTCATCTCTGGGCTTGAGAATGTCATTTAACTTCTCTTAGCCTGTTTCCTCATGTCCAGAGAGGAATAACAATTCCTACCTGAAAGCATTGTTTCATAGGTCAAATGAAATAATGTGAGAGAGTTTAATAAGCATCAAGGCACTGTAATATAGCATAATATTAAAATTACAAACCAAATGTGGTGGCAGAGTGGCTCAATGAGGAAAATGCAGATAGAGTCTGGTGCAAAAAGGAATCAACCTTGCCGAATACTTTGCCAACCCATGATCCTGGGTGTGTCTGTCTGGCCTGAGTCCTCTCATTTGAGACATGAGAATGATAATAACTATCCCATAAGGATGATGTGGGGATTAGAAACAATATATACATAAGGCCTTTAGCAGGGCAGGCACACAGTAGGTGTTCAATAAATGGCACCCGTTTTACATTAAGGAATTCATTTAATCAAGCCAAGTATGCTACGTGTTTCAACACCCACCAACAGCTGAGCAGTGCTCTGCTTAGAACAGTACATCCAAATAGCGGGCCTCCCAAATATACTTCTGCCACGGCCAGCGCCCTGGGTTTATCCCACTTTAGGCTCCAGTGGCTTAAGGCTGCGCTTGCTGTATTTGCATTTCCTGCCTTAGCCCATTGCATAGTAAAACTTACTAATGGAACTTCAATTTAGAGAATAAAATTGATACCATCCGATGTGGCAACTCCAAGTACAGGTTTTTGTCCTCACCTGCTTTTACTAGAAACGAACTTACTTCGCTTTTTGCTACTTATTTAGGGCCAGGGGTGGGGTCCGGGGAACAAGATTAGGAAAAGCCCAAGGGAATCTTCTGTTACCGAGTCTGTTCAGTCTGACCCAAATAAGCAGCCTTTGAGATCGCCTCCCCGGCTGCGGAGCGTTAGAGTCGGCCCGTGGAGGCGTTCGGGGCAACAAGCAGGAGCGGGCGCGAGTCCCACCGCGGCGTGCAGCCAAAGCCAAGTGCGCCGGGCATCAGCCACCGAGCGGAGCGCGAGTTAGAGGAGTGGACCTGGGGAAGGGCACATGCAGTTGGGTTAGTCTTAACTCGGCCATGCGGCTTTGCATTCCTGTTTGGCAAACGCGCTTAGGCAAAACAGACTCGATGCTTACAATGATCCCAGCCCAAAATGGAGTGTCTCTGACTAGCAGGGAGGAGCTGATGCTCGCCATGAGGAAGCCCACCACGGTCACGGCGATGCCCAGGGCCAGCTGCAGCAGGGCGAGCAGCAGCGGGAACCGGCAGCCGCAGCACGTCCGGGCCTCCTCCTCCCCGCACTCCTTGGGGGTCCCTGTGCCCTTCTTCTTCTTCGGCCCCATGTCGTCGCGGGGCCCGGCGGCGTCCGCGGCCGGCGACCCCCCCTGCCTCTGCTGGCCGCTGGGCTGCTTGTCCTTGCCCGTGGCGGCTGCGGGAGCGGCGCCCTGGGCCCCGGGAGCGCGGCGCGCGGCGGGCCGGGCCTGCCCTGGTATTCGAATTACGGAGGCTGAACAAATATGGAAAACATTTGGAGTCGACTCGCCGCCTTGCCGAGCCTCCAAAGGCCACAGGGCGCCTGCAGCAGAGGGGGGATTCGAGGGGGGTCGCCAACTGCCAACGCGCCGGGATGCAGCGCCTCTGCTGGGCCCCGGGCAGACTCTGCCCATCGCGGGTGCCTTGGGGTGGGTGGTGTGTTCGTGTGTGTTTTCTCCTTACTCAAAACTTCAAGACTCTTATGGTTGTTTTTGTTTCCTGTGAGGTGCAATGCAAGGTGATGAATGTTTAAATCATTTAATTAATAGATAATTTAATCCAAAATAGGCACTCCTGGGCTCCAAGCTGTGAAGTTATTTCCAAAAGTTTAAGTTCTTGTTTTCCACCAGAGGCATAGGCTGCTCTCTTTCTAACTTCTGTAGTCCAGCTGATAAACGCATTTTTCCCGTTTGAGGTGTTTGCTTTTGAAATAACTGTTTATAGAGATGTTGAAGTAATTGTGAGCTCTCTCACATGAATTTGTTTTTAAAAGCTCTTTTAATATAATAGTTTATATGGAGTCCCCAGCTAGTCTTCACGCATCTCCACAACACTGCCTACGGGGACTGTCCACCTTTGAGATGGATAATTTTACTCAGTCAACATTTAAGAGTTATTTTAAAAGCGCCTACCATGTGCTAAGATACAAGGATATTCAAAGTAGACCTGGTCCTGGCCCAGAGTCACAGAAGAAATCAATAAAACTGATTATTCTTAGTCACACATAACTCTACTCAGTAGTACTTAGAGCAAATTTCAGTGAAACCACTAAGAAATGATCCAATCACTTTGGGGGTATTTATAACTCCTTTGATCATTGTAATATTCAGAAAGCTGTATTCGACGATAAATGATAGCCTGGTGGGGTGGTGGCTCATGCCTGTAATCCCAGCACTTTGGGAGGCTAAGGTGGGAGGATCACTTGAGACCAGGAGTTTGAGACCAGCTGAGCAACATAGGTGAGACCCTGTCTCTCCAAAAATAAAAAAATTAGCCAGGTGTGGTGGTGCATGTCTGTTGTCCCAGCTACTCCGTAGGCTGAGGCAGGAGGATTGCTTGAGCCCAGGAGTTCAAGGTTGCAGTGAACTAAGATTGTGCCACTGCACTCCAGCCTGGGCAATAGAGACTCTGTCTCTTAAAAAATAAAATAATACGTAAATAAGTACATGATGTTGCCAGGATTTTAGGATAAAGTCTACTGCTAGGTTGTGTGCTATCGGCTAATTTAAAGAAAGTCTAACTCCCTGCTCTGTTTGCTTAGAATTATAAACTGATCATCATCAGCTCTCCTTGTAAACTGCCAAGTCCCCCACAAAGGTACCTTTGAATTTATAAGAGATATTCACACTTATTTTGTGAACTTCACTGTTTTCTTGAACCTTCCTTCTGGACCAGTGAGAAAAATATGGTCCATGGAACAAATGCAGTAGCTTCGAAAGCAGAATCTAAACCACACATCCCAGTTCCACGCAGAGGCAGTAGAAATAGCTCTCGCTCTCGCCAGAGAAACTGAGTGACTGAGGCAAGGTCACTGTCAGCTTTGGGGCCATCACTCCATTAGGATTTCTATTGTGAACAGACAAAAGCTGGCGTTACACCAAGATATCCTCCTGACTTGGGCCTGGCTGAAGACAAATGACAAAACAGAAAAATGCTTGGTTTTCCTATTTAAATGTAGTAATAGTTTATAAAAAGCCTACTGACTACCTGGAAATCAATTATTTGTTATTAATAATATGCCTACCAATTATTATCTGTAACAAGTACATGCTAGATGCTTTACGTACTTTACTATGACTCCTTATAACCACCTTATAATTGTAGTTTCCAATTTTAAAGATGAAAAAAGTTGAGTATCAGAATCATTAAGTTACCAGATTATTAAACCATTAACCTAGTTAGGAATAAGGATAAGAGGAACCAGATGTGAACTTCAAAGTCATTGGTCTTGTGGATTACCTGTTTCATTAATTACTTCTTTTATGCACTTGCCTATAGGCAAACAACTGAGTAGACTATTTAAATAGTTTGTGATTTTAAACAATTTAATTTTCACGGATAGTATCGTATCTGTCATAGCATAGTTATTGACTTGAAACTAAGACTATCTCAGTGCTTTACAAAAATACCTTGATTCAGCACCATAATATATACACTGGTTGCTGGAGATGGTTATTCCTATTATTACTAATTTATAACTAGATATAGGCTCTATTTGCTGATCCTCCTGCTGGGCTGTCACTTAGTTAAGAACAAAATATTACTAGCCTTTTCCTCAAAACCTTAAATTAGATATAAGTTAGAATAGTCAAACAAGATAGTAGGATATTGCTATGGGTTTGTCTTCTAAGTTTTGGAGCTAGTGGCTTATAGTTGTAAAACGGTCGTACATATATTCTTATAATAATGGATTACTTTTAATTGCCTAGCTGAGACAAGTTACAAGTGAAACCAGTGTTGATGAACAACATCCCAGATAAACTGTAATCCTCTTAGTCTGATTACAACTGCCAACTTCAATTTTCAGCTTCCAGCGAAGAAGGCAGTGGTCTAGAGAAACTCACACCTGCTCAGATTTCCAAGCGTGGTTGAGTTTGAGGGCCTGGTCTTTGGCAATACCATGAGATAATAGTGATGAGGATGGTATTTCCACTTCATTGAAACAGGAAAGTAGAAACAAAGAAGAGGGTGAGTTCTTGTCAAACGGTTAGTGATAGAAAGAGAGTAATCAAGGCTAAAATGAGATCAGACCATCATTAAGGATACAAGGAAAACTTTTCCTTTAACATGTCCTTTCCACTGAGAAAAAGTGTCATTTCTAGTTCATCATATAGTTTAACAGAAATGAACGGGGTCTTTTTAGTATTTATAAATTATGATGTCACCGTTTATAGGTCAGGCAATAATCTCGTAAGGTATTTATATTACCAAGAGAAAAGGCACAGCAGAAACAAAGTGTTTTCAGATACTCTTGACTGCTCCCCTAACTCAAAACCGACAGAGATTGTACATTAGAAATTGAAGAAGAGTATATAATATATGGCTTGAGATTATTTTGATCCTCTGGGAGAAAAAAATAATATTAAGCTTAGTGTCTTTGTCTTTGCAGTCTATCTCAAACTTAACACTCTTTTGAAGCATTTATACATTTATGCTTGAAGCATTTATGCTTCAGAAGTTCAGAATAGGGTATATGATAACTCTTTAAAACTAGTGTTGTTAACAAAATGTCCTTAGGAAATCCAACTAGAAATAATCTCTAAACCAACACATTTCTGAACACATGATCTTAGATCATACAAGAACAAAAAAGGATTTTGTAGAAAAATTATTACAGTTCCAAGGTCTGTATCAAGTCTTTTAAATATGTAATTAAATATATATACAATGTTCAATTAAATTTGATTTAAAGAAGTATCAAATAATCTGCAGAAAACAATTGGAAATTAATTTGTGATATGTGGTATTATTGGTACCATATGTCTCACTGGCCTCCATACCTAAACTGACTCTAGGGATATTACTGGTGTGTGTGTGTGTATGTGTGTGTCTGTGTGTGTGTGTGTAGATATTTATATCACCAAGAAAAGAAACTTTTTTTTCTATCTTCTTTATTTCTATGTCATTAATTCTAAATGTGTCTTTGGTTCAAATTTTTTTTCTCAGAAGAATTGGCCCATTTATACTTTTTGCATGGCAGTTTGTATTTTCAAATTAAGTATCATATGGGCAAGGTATTCTTTATAGTCAAAAGAAGGCTTGTAACTTTCTCGTTTTATAGAGATTCCGTAGAGATAATATCTATTAATCTTTTCATCATGCATTTCACCTATTTATAATGATGCTGTTTATAATATCAAATTTTTCTACATGTAATTTTGATGTTTCCACTGCACATGATGAAGTACAAATAACTAAATTTATTTTAATTGAGAAATACAAGGAGAGAATGGATAAACAAATGGTGGTATATATCCGTACAGTGGAATACTACTTGCCAATAAGAAAAGGAATCAACTGTTGGTAAAGACAATGACTTGGACGAATCAATGTGCTGAGTGAAAGAAACCAGACACAAAATAATACATACTGCATAATTCCATTTATATTAAAATCCAAAAAAGACCACACTAATCTATGGTAATAGAATTTAAAAAGTGATTGCAGAGTTAGGATGAGAGAATTGAGCAGAAGGTGACCTTCTCAACAATGGAAGCAAGTCTTCCATATCTTGGGTGGTTGTCATATGTGTGTAAACAGCTGTCAAAACTCATTGAACAACTGTGTATATTATTGTATATAATGACACCTCAATTTTTAAAAATGTAATAGAAAGAGAAATACAGGGAGTCACTGGATATCCATCAGTAATTAACAATAGAACAAGTAGGGTTTTTTTGTAAATTTAAATTATCTTACCAAATTCTCCTAATTTCCCTCCTGCTTTTCTGGATCCTCTGTATTAATTATCTATTACTGCATAATAAATCACCCCAAAACTTAGTGGTTTGAAACAATAATAATTATTATTTCATGATTTCTGTGGGGCAAATATTCATACAACACACAGCAGGAATGGTTTGTTTCTTCCTGTTATCTGGGGTCTCAGCTGAAAGGTTTAGACTGGAGGCCTGGAATCATTTGAAGTCTTAACTGAGGCAGGAGGATATGCCCCAAGGTGGCTAACTCATCTTGCGGGCAAGTTGTTTCCTTTCCATGTGACCTCTCCACCCAGCTGCTTGAGGATCCTTACAACATGGTGGCTTGTTTCAACCAGAAAGAGAGATTCAGAGACTGAGAAAGCAAGGTAAAAGCTATTCTTTTCATTACACAGCCTCAGAAGTCACTTAGCAACCCCTGAGCCACACTCAGTTCTCTAAAATCAAGTCACAAAGTCCAGCCCACCTTCAAGGTGAGAAGAATTAAGATCCAAAAAGGAAGCATACGAAAGAATCAAAGGCGTATTTTAAAGTCACTACACCCTCCTTCTCAAGTCTCTCCATGGATTGTTCTTCCTTTGCTGTCGTCCTAAATGTTGGTATTCCTCAGGGTTCCCTTCCGTGTCCTCTTCCTTCTTATACTACATATATCATGGCTTCACTGGAGACTCCCAAATCTATTTTCGGAGTTCAGACTTCTCTCCTTAGCTCTAGATCTGCAAATGCAAACACCGACTCACATCTCCATTGAAAAGTTCCAAATAGCAGGGCAGGTGGCTCATGCCTATAATCCTAGCACTCTGGGAGGCTGAGGTGGGAGGTCCCCTTGAGCTCAGGAGTTCTAGACCAGCCCGAGGAAGAGTGAGATCCCCATCTCTTGTTTTTAGGAAAAAAAAGAAAAGTTCTGAATGTACCGCAAACTCACCCTGCTCTTGAACTCCACTGAGAAATCTATTAAAATCAATGTAAGCTGTCCATAGACTTTAGTGACAAAGTGGTCATTGGTTACCTTTACCAGAACAATCCCACATAGCAGTTTCAAGATTTCGGTAAGTTTAAGAATGAGTAGGAGGTGAAAACGGGATAGGCTCAGCTGTGAGGGGAAGGAAGGAGATAAAGCCGCAGCTTAAAGGGATAATACAAAGTCAAGGAAAACTTTGCCTTTTTTTAAAATAGAAAACACTTCAGTGTGCTTGTGTGCTGAGGTAGAAGATGATAAAGATGACTAGTGGAGAGGACAATTGATCAGACAAGCTCCTTGAGGTGGAAGAATTAGAGGAAAGTCCCTTCCCAGGCTGAGGTGGGAGGAAGGACCCTGAGACGCCGGCGAATGCAGGTAAGTTTGGAGCAGTGGGAGGGAGGCAGCTGAGAGAGTTCTAGGATACGTATGCGATGAATGTAGGGTCAATACTTTTCTTCTAAAGACTGCAGATTTTAGATATAGAGCCATTCTACTTCCACATCCTATCTTACAGCACATTTTATTGCCACGTCTTATAAGCATAGATAAGTTTTAATAAAACATCATTTTCTGAAAACTTTCTCTAAAATAGGCAAAAACATCATTTTCTGTAAATTACAATAATGACTCTGGATGTTTATGTATTTGTACACGCTACAAAGTACTCTTGTATATTGTCTCTTTAAATCTGACCAAAACCCTGTGAAGTCGGCATTTCTTCAGAGTGGTTAAATGACTTGTTCCAGGTTTCATTTTTTTTAAAACTTAGGTCTCCTTGCACTAAATTCAGTGTTCTTTCCACTTATATTTTAAGTGAATGACTTGATTTTTTATTGTACAGAAAAATTGCATTAGTATGATACCTTGCACATGTAGGCAATCACACTCGTTAAGGGAACACGGTGCTTGCTGTGTGCACAGGTATCCCTGCCACGTGCCGGGGGCAGCGAGAACAGAGCTGTCTACAGTCCTGACCATAGGTCCATGAGGGCAGAAACTAGGCTTTCTTAATCACCACTGGTCCCACAGTACCCAGCACAGTGCAAAAGACATTGTGTGGTTTTAATAAATACTTATAAATCCTAAATAGTCATGGAGTCATCTGGATTCAGATATTTCTGATACAAACACTGTTTCTTTAAGATCCTTGAGCTGCATATTTTGTTTGTCCATTTTTATTTTTGTTTTAAGAGTCATTTTTAGGAATAATCAGGATACTTGGGATGAATTATAATCAGGTTTTCTAAATTATAACAGTAAAACCCTCACAAAGTCGTTTTAAAAATCCTGTGCGTTATACGCAAACTGTAAGATTTTCGTTTTGACCACGAATCCCCCTCCTTAGATGGAATAGCTGAGTCATTGTCTGACTCTAAGCCAGATTGACATCTTTGATTATTTTTATAATATGCATGTTTCCATGGACTTACTCCTTGTATTTAGTTCCATATCTAGTCATCAACCCCTTTAAAGACATCATTGTCCCTAAGTCCGTGTAGGCTGTGTTCTTTTACCCCTGCGATTCTTCTATGCGTTCTCTCACTTTTATGTGGTTATGAGTATAAACGCTGGACTCAGACTGCCTGAGTTCTAGGCTTGGCTCTAATTCTTAACGGCTGTGTAATTGTGGACAAGTTCCTTAACCTTTCTGAGCCTCGGCTTGCTCCCAGTAAAGTGTGAATACTGAAAGTACTCACCTTAGACAGTTGCTATGAAGTCTAAATACCATAATTGATGAAAACATGGTGCGCATTTCCCGGTATGGGCAAGTAACCAGTAATGGCTGGCCAACATCCTGGCCTGCCTTCTTTTCTTATTCACTTTTCCCTTCCTATGCGTTATCTTTCTCTGCGGCTTGTCTTTGGCAATCTTGTCCTCGTTATTTCTCCTCCTACACTCTCCACAAAAAGGATCATCCTCCCTGCTCTTCTCTTACGCTCACTGCCTGAGATCGCTGGTTTCAACTACCGAATTAGTGCTTTGCTTCACGATACCATTTTATTTCTCCTCACCGCCACCCTCTACACTCTCACCCAACTCTGTGATTGAGACTTTTCCAGAATGGCCCCTAGAGGAAGATGACTCACCCCCCTTTCTTCTACAGTGTACTCTATTTCTTTAGAACCTCGACTCCCCTCTTTGAATCCACAGGCGCAGGGAAATGACCATACTCAGATGTTGTCTGTCTCCCAACCCAGCCAATCATGAAAGGCCCGCCATTTTATTTGTAATCTTTTGCTGTGCACCCTGTAAAGGTTCTATCAAAATGAGTAGGAAATCCACACTTGATTTCCCCAATTGATTTCAAATTATCTCCTAGAAAGTACTGAATTGCTGGCATTTCAAGGACAATGTTTTGGTAATCTAATATTAAACTAGAGTTAGCCAAATCTTGGCAAGAAAAAGTTCCCATTTCTCAAACATTTTACTCCCCAAAACATCGCACATCATTTTTGAGGTGAGGACATTATTTTTGAGGTGAGGCCTAAAATCCCCCTACTATTGAGGGAGGATCTTTTTTTTTTCTTCTTTTTTCAAGTATAATTTATATATTATGCCTTTACTCCATTTTAAGTGTACAATTAAATGATTATTAGTAAATTTACCAAGTTGTACATTATAAAGACATCTGCACACGAATGTTTTATGGCAGCACAATTCACTCTTGCTAGGTCATGGAAACAACCCATTGGTCAATATTTTTATGGGTTGATTTTTTTCTTATTTTCTTTCAGATACAAGCTGTATGCCTTTTTTGGACAGTCACTTCAATCCATTTAAAAT
>CAUYRT010052098.1:0-67826 GCA_963574885.1 Lepilemur ruficaudatus | reverse complement strand
ATAGAATTCCCTGAATATACCTTTTCTGTAGATGTGATTTTGAAACAACATAAATATTTTAAATAACTATAAAACAAGATTAAATGTAAAAAGCCTTCCCTAAAAGTCAAAAGCAAAGGGAAACAAGTAACCTAACTGTGTAACACGTTGGTGGCATAACCACATAGAAAAGAACTTCTTAGAGCTTTGAACCGCAGCGATTTCACTAGGAGTATATACACTAAGAGCAACAACAACAAAAAATGTGAAAAGAATTTAAATTATTTACAGTGAGTATATTATTGGGGTTAGTAATCATATTGTGATCCTGACACTAGTATTGTGAGATACAGCAAATGAGTAATTACTTTGCTGTTCTTGAGAACTGGAATGTTCGGCATTGGAGAAGGAAGATAAAGATGAAGATCCGTGAAGATGAATGAGGTTAATAGAAAATTTGTAGTCCTGAATTTGAATTACAGTATCAGTATAAACTTGTCATGTATTTTTTTAAAAAGTATTTCCTAGTTCTGTCTACTGAAAAAGCCTAGAAACAATGAGTAATTGAATAACAGTGAGCACCCCTAGCCGCCAAACTGTGGTATCCAAATGACATTTCCCCCTTAAAGGAACTAAGGTCCTTGGAGAAACAGTGGATTCTAGGGCTAGTGCAGGAATGAAAGAAAAGTTAGACAGCAAGGAACGTGTAGAGGCTACTAGGTTTCTGACAAAAGGACTCAGGTGTCAATTTGAACAGGCTCTTACTTACCAAACGTATTTGATCATCAATTAGAATAATACCTGTAATCGATTGAAACACATCAGATATGTTAAAATATACAAGTTTATAATGATAACTTTTTTTAAAAAGGCTACCTGTGGAGGATTCTAGTGAACCAACTCAGTATTTTGAAATAAATACAGGGACAAAAATGAAGCAGTTTTCCTGCCTTTTCTATGTGAATTGTACCTCAGGATAATCAAGAATTGATGAGAGGTTTTCTTTTTATAGCAGTATATTAGCTAATCAACAAAGAATGAATGATAGAATTAGAATATCACCATTTTGGAATAAGGGATTGAGGTAATGACCACTAAGCAGATGCTAATGTCACAAAAAGAGAGACGAGAAGGTGTCCTGTGCTTCCTGATGGAAGTCCTGGAACATAGGTGAGATCTCAGTTTTGATCAAGCCTCTAGATCTGACTACCATTTTTCAGAATGAAAAGAAAAACAAAATAATGCACTAAAAGACACCGTAGGGATGCAATCAGCAAAATCTAGCCTGTGGAGAACTCTGATATGCCCACAACCTTGTCCCTTCCACAGATAAATTGCAAGGGACAAAAAAGAGGTGAAGAGGAAGTATAGAATAAAATAGTCTTAAAAGACATATCAACTAATTTCAATATTTCGGCATTATTCAGCTCTTGATTCCACAAACAGTTGGGGGAAAAACATGTATAGGAAAACTGAGGAAGTTTAAACACTGATTGGATATTTGATGATATTAAGGAATTATTGTTAATTTTAAAAGCGTGCTGACAGTTTTATGTAGTTATGTTTTTTTTAAAAAAATATATCTTTTAGAGACATACTAAAATATTTATGGATAAAATGATATTATTTCTGGGATTTGCTTCAAAATAATCTAGAGCGAGGAGAGGTGGCAGGAAGTAGGTGTAATACAAGATTATAATTTGTCAAAATTGGGAATGAACTACACTATATTCTCTTCTTTCATGTATGCTTTATTTATTTATTTTATTTTATTTATTTATTCATTTTTTTTGAGACAGAGTCTCACTGTGTTGCCCTGGCTAGAGTGCCATGGCGTCAGCCTAGCTCACAGCAACCTCAAACTCCTGGGCTCAAGCAATCCTTCTGCCTCAGCCTCCCGAGTAGCTGGGACTGCAGGCATGCGCCACCATGCCCGGCTAACTTTTTCTGTATATTTTTTAGTTGGCCAATTAATTTCTTTCTATTTTTAGTAGAGACGGGGTCTCGCTCTTGCTCAGGCTGATCTCAAACTCCTGAACTCAAACGATCCCCCTGCCTCGGCCTCTCAGAGTGCTAGGATTACAGGCGTGAGCCACCGTGCCTGGCCCGCGTATGCTTTAAATTTTTTTATAGTAAGATTTTAAAAAGGAGCGTCACTTAAGATGGATCTCAGAGATTGTATTGTGGAGATAAGTAATTGTTTCAGTGAAATAGTTATTATATTAAGAGGAATCTCTGCTTAGGGTTTTTTTTTTTTAAACCCCATTCCCAAAAGCACATTCATATTAAGATGTAGTTAACATTTCTGAAATATCAAGCATGTGCCAGACAGTTGTTCTAGTCACTTTACATGCATCATCTTGCTTAAAATTTACCAGAATCCTGTGAAGAAATTCTACTGTCTTCACTTTTCAGTTCATGCTGAGAGATTAAATATCTTGAACCAAGACGCAGCTAGGAGAGGATGGAGCCAGTCTTGCAGTGCTGCCCTTTGGCTTTCAGTGCTGTGCGCTCCCACCTGCTCTGTTCAGCCAGAACAGTTCGCAGGCGCAGAGATTTCTGAGTGACAGTGTCTGCTGTTATATGTTTATCTTTTCTATTTTCTTGATCAGCACTGTTTGCCCAGACTCAAGTCTTTTTGGGGAGATCGTAATTTGCGTTTTGGCTAACTAAGAGACTCTAAAACTAGTCATCCTGCTCCAAGGCAATACTAGCCACTATCTGAATCTTTAATGAGGCAAGCTGTTCCCCTTCCTCACAAGATAGGGGGGGAAAGCACAATTTTGGTTTTAACATTCTTCCTGATCAATCGTTCCAAGGCAGCTTTCCCTAGTATAGTGTATTCAAATGGAGTGCTAACATTAGGCAGGGCTAGGATGGTGCATCCTAATGTGAGACCTTCTCATTGTCATGCGTGTGCACAAAGGAAGGGAAAACCTACTGCCAGTAAGAATGGCATTTTCAGTACTACGAAATGAAAATATCCCTTGGATAAAATGCCGAAGTTGCCCCAGGGGGATAGCTCCCTCATTGAAGATCCAGGGGAGTTTATAACATCTTTTAAAAGGTGACTGTGGACTGTCAGAATATGTTGCATAATTCATCTCCAGGTAAGTAAATTAAACACCTCGACTTAGTAAAATCTTTTGTAAAGTGGCCCTCCCTTGTAAAATTGCTCCTTCTTGGAGCAACTGTAATTTGTGATAATTGAAGCTTTATTGGTAAAGTAGCAAAGCAGCCCAGGAGGATGACTAAAATATGCTTTTGTGCTCCAAGAGGTTTGATGACTGACTCCAAACACATTAAACTGTAGAGATTTGAGAAGCCTTGATTGATCTATGCATCTTTTATCTCTTACTTCATTGAAATGGTGGCAACTTGGACATTTCTCCTGAAATAAATAATAAATATAAAACATGATGAAGCAATCCTTTCAGGAAGATAAAAAATACTAGGAAGTTCAATTCCTAGTTGGCCAATAATTATTTAGAAATTTGCTACAGATTTCCCCAAGATTGGTATGAGTATATGCCTTTCCAACTTAAAATTAGTTATTGCCCCCCTTTTTTGTGTGGTTTTCCTACACCCCAACCAAGGATAATCAAGTTAAACTCTCCATGGTTTGCCTCATGGACAAGAGAGGGAAATAAATTGGCATGGTCTATAGTAGTCTGTTCTTTAGTATAAATACAAAAATAATCTTTATGCCTGCAGATACTCCTCACTTACTGTATGGTTGTTGAACAGATTCCAGATGTATGGAACGTTATAGAGAGATTTAGTTAAACTGGGGATTGCTCCATGATTTAAAATATGATTACTCTGAACAAGAATTTAATCTTAGTTCTCTGATATTAATTATTTATAAAATTTGTGTGTCACTCATTAAACCCTGCCAACCCAAGTCACTGACACCACTGCTCCTTCATTTCAAAACACTCTGTAATAACAACCCAAATTTGCAAAAAATTTTCAAAAGTTTTTAAAAACTCCTAAAATATTAAAAATGGTAAAAAAATGAAAACTGAGATTTCCTTCTAGATCTTTAAATATATCTACACTTTATATTAATTACACTTTATGCTCTTGAGGGAGAAGCAAAAGCTGTGGCTATCTCTTTATATCAGATCTAAAATCTCATTATATATGAATAATTTATAACATCCCATAATGCAACCATAGATGATGAAGACAGCACTGACACCCTGTAAAACTTGCCACCACAGTTGACCAGGAATTCTTATCACCTGGCTCCCTTTTTGCCTTCAGGAGCTGATCTCACTCCTACATAATGAAAATGATGGAAAACTTCTAGGGTGAGTTCCTTCCTATACCTCCAACTTTCCTCAGCAGTTCCCTGCATCGGTATCTTCATGCTTTTCTTCCCCTGAAAGATTTTTCTTCCCTTTAAATCTTTCTCACTTACTGTATTTGACATCCCCTTCCCTACCTCCTTCTTCTGGGAACTCACTGCCATAGTTACCCCTCTTTTGTTTTTAGCTTCTTTAATTACAGACTCTTTGTATTATTTCTTCCAAGTTGTTCAAGTTTCTTCTCTCTAGAAAACATTTTTATGTGAGACCTATAATTATTCTCTCCCATTCCTTATTTTCTCATTGATTTTCTTTCTAAACTCCCCTCCACATGTACTCTGCCCATTACATGCTCTCATGATTTCAAGTCCTGTCATTAGGCTAATGACATCCCTGGATGTATCTCTACCCTTTGTCTCTCTGTTTTAGAACCGATTTCTTCTCCTTTATACGCAATCAGATCCTGCCCAGCTGTGTTCCCATCATATCCAAGATGACTCCTGAAGTCACATTGATCCCTCTTTGCTCTATTATGATTGCAGATTCAATGTTACTAGACCTAAAATTATGGACAAATGTGTGTTGATTTTTATTTTCTCAGTAGGATTTTAAGCTTCTCAAGACCTTATCTTATGCTTCTCTCCTCTATACCTACTCCCAACCAGATCTAGAGAAATAGCAAGAATCAAATAGTTGTTAATATTAGAAGTCAATAAATGTGTTCTTTTAAATAGCAAGAATCAAATAGTTGTTAATATTAGAAGTCAATAAATGTATTCTTTTAGGAAGAAAACTTCAACTAAGTGACAGGTGAGTGGTAGCATTTCAAAATTATTGACCTACAAAATTGTGGATATTATTTTCTTCAGTAAGTGCTCATTTAGCCTTTTCATGGTACACAGCATTTTATTAGGTTATAGAGTTTTTACAATTAAGTTTTACAATATTTAGACACCTCCAGAAACTGATAATCTGTTTACAAATTTAGCTATGATCCAGATACACAAATAGATCAAACAATCCAGGCATAGGTGCATAAATAATAAGTATCCTCTATAGTAAATGGGAAAGCACAGGTGAAGGTTGGATGGTATAATGATAAGGTGTCAAGTGGAGGATGATGTTTAGTTAACCAGAGTAATTTCCCTGAGGGAGATGGATTTCAAGTTTATTCTGATTTAAGATGATAAAAACAGAAGACTGGCCCAGTAAGAACAGCTTGAATTAAGGATCAAAGACAGAAGGAGTCAACACAAAAAGGCAGAATGGAGATAAATCCAGAGATGTAGGCTTAAACTAGAAAACAGGCTCAATCCAAAATTTTGTTCCTTCCTCATCAAACTAAATTATTGTCATATCTATAAATATATCATTTGCTCATATAATAGCTAGCATTGATATAATGGTTGCATTTCTCATTTTTAATTTTAAACTGTAAAATAAAGCCATTGCATGTGCAAAACATTACTTTCTTCCTACCTCTTGAATTTTTCTTCCTCACTCCTACTCCAGCATTTCTGCTACCTCTTCTTTTCACCTGTACACACTGTTGACATCTGCCCCAGCCATCTGCCAGGACAGCTGTTGCCCACTAACACTTCAGCCATAACCAGATTCATTGATACAGTCTGATGTCCCTGCTAAGTGGTAGCACTCACTGAGCAAATAAATGCCTTTCTTTCTTTTTCCATAGAAGTCATAGAGTACAGTGGAAAGAGTCTGAGATTGGGAGTTAGATGGATCTGGGTTGAATTCTGATTTTTCTGATCATTCATCATGTGAATTTGCAATTTTCTTATCATCTTGGAATATTTCTCCTTGGGTAAAGAAAAGGGCATTAATTCTAACCTTTAAGGTTATTGAGGGAGTTTATGAGAGAATATATTCTATTAATATTAACAGATACATAGCCCAATTTCTGCCAGAATGGGTGCTGCTTCTCAATGTTTCTCAACATGTAGTCCCTAGAAAACCTGTGTCAGAGTCATCTGAAATGAAGATTCTGGGTGTTACTCTAGGCCTGTTTAATTCAAAGCTGCAGATATCTGCCTGAGAATCTACATTTTAAGCCAATTTACCAGATGAGTCTTATGCAAACTGAATTTGAAAATTTCTGGGATATGTATTCATGTTCTTCCTCCGTTTCTCCCTTCATTCTTCCTCTCTCTCTTTCCTGTCTTTCTTTTTTCTTCCTTTTACCTCATTCAATAAGACAGTATACATGAGGCTCAGAGTTTTAAGGTACTGTGTTATGTCCTTTGTCAAGTTATTTTCACCTTTCAGAGTTTCATTTCTCTTTTATGTAAAAAGAAAATTGTCTATTTCTCCAGTCGCTGCTTGGAATAAATTATTAAAATGGTGTCAGCCACTCAGAAAAGGCATACACACACATGATGACTATAACCAAAATAATTAGAATTGCTGTCAGGGTCCCTCTTTATTAAGAATAAGATACAATAATGTTCATGTATTAAGATACAGTAATGTTCTGTTATAAGCATGTTCATGCTTATAACAGAATGTGGAGTTGTCCCAGGGCTGGGAAAAAGGTGAGGTGAAAAAGGTGCTTGTCTTAGGTGCAAACTTTAGGGGATGTCAAAAATTCAGTGGTCAAGATAAATAATATTTTATTTCAATATTTTTACAAAATAAAAATTAATGGAAAAACCCATGATGAACAAAATATCAAACTTTTAAATAAAGACAGGCTCAGTATTATGATTTTTCCTTTTGTCTCAGGTTCCAATATGGTTTGCCACAGCACTGTTACTGTCTAAAATATTGCATGCGAATATTACTTGATTACTGAAATTTTTGGTACCTCCTTAAATTTCATACCTGAGACAAGGAGCTCACCCACCTCACTGTAATCCCGGCCTTGGTTTATCTCCATGCTGAATCATTTTAGCGTGTTTAATTAGCTAAAACAGAATGGTCCATTTCCATGCACTTTCTGCCAGAATCTCCACTTACACTTTAAGTGACACTTTTGCAAATAAATATTCTATTTTTGATAGAGGTGTTGGAAAATAACCACATTTTGAGGATGTCAGCACAGCTATCATGGAGTCAGATAAATCTCAGAAAGAAACATGATTTTGGAAATGATAGTGTCACCTAAAGATTGCGTTAGGTAGAAAGAAGTAGCAAGGCTGCACAACCAGTGTTTGGGGCTCATTTCTGATTATTCTCATAAGAACCGGAAAACCAGGAGTCAACAAAAAAGGAAAAATGTTCATGTAGATCAGAATCAGCCTGGCAAGAGAAGTGATCACGGAAGGAGATTTTTGTATAATTAAATGTCAATTTGCGTTTTGAAATATTGCCTGCTGCCTCCCACTCAATCACCAAGTGAGATGAGAGGGAATATTCTCCGTGTAAACCCAGAACTGACAGCAGCACTTGTTCGGTTCTCTGTGAAGGAAGAGCTATAGATCAGAAGGATCAGAGCAGCTCATTTTCCCAAGGCAATAAAATGTTGCAGATAAACTACAGCATAAATAGGGAGACATTATAATTTCCCCCTATAAGAAAAGAAAATAAAAACCAAACAAAATAAAGCTGTATACACCTTTGGAATTTTAGAACAGGGAGGAATTTTAGAGGTCAACTAGTTGATTCTCCTCCCTTTACAAAAGAGGAATTTGATGCCCAGACAGATGACTGGTTTCTCAAGATCACTCAACTATCAAGTGACTGTCAGAGCTGTCACTTTCTTCCACACGATGGTGGAAGCGTTTGCTAGGTTGTGTAGCAGGTGAGTGGTGTGGTAGGAAGTAGTACTGGTCTCCTGTTCCTTGTAGGCCATGGCTTACAAGTCTTTATATCTGTAGTGGGACTTTGAAGTGGGAAGATGCTATTGGATAAATACTCAGAACTGCTGAACACAGAATTCTCCTGGCATTCCAAGAAATACTTCTGTTTCTTTCTGCCCCATTCTACCAATCACACAAATGCCAAATTTACTGAATCAGAGACTACTGGCCTGGGCATATGTATTTTGGTAAAAGCTCTCTGGGTGTTTCTGATGTGCACCTCCATTAAACACAGCTGTGTTGGCCATTTCTTTCTTTCTGATAAATATGTCTTTATCAGTCAATAACAACAGTGTGAATTAATTCAAGGGTAGGCCTGTGTGAGAGATGCAGGATGAGGCATGAAAGCCTTAGAAAAGACATCTACAAAAAAGCAAAGGAGGAGAAATCTTTAAAAGCAAATATTTCCTCTTTTTAATTTTGTTCTATCAGTGTAAGAATGGGAGGAGCTGAGATCCATAGTTAGCAACGCTACAGGGCGTTTTCTTCCTTTTTTTGCTCATAACCAGACTGAGCTCTTGAATGCCCAACTTGGAGCTACTTGAGAATTACATGGGCCAGTTGTCCTGGAACATATTACAACAATATTCATCATCGTGGAATGGTTTCAAAAGAAAAATTATTTTTGATCTTTTTCCTAACCTCACATATAGAGAACTGAGTTAATCACACTCCTCAAATCGTGGCATGTTAATACTCATCACTGGTTCGTGAGAAGCTTCTTTCTTGTATTTGTTTATTTCCTCATATTCCCATTTCTCCCCTTCCCATCCCCAAATAGGCAAAATTCTCTTGTATTTGGTATGAATCCTTTTGCAGTTATCCCAACATGCTATAAATCTGTTTATTATTCTAGTATATTTTGAGCTCCTCATCTGGGTCATTGAGGTGAGAGGAGAGAGAAAGAGGAGAGATTGTAATGGTTGCTTCAATGTGCTTTCAACACACATTTGGATATTCCACTTCAAAATGCTCTGCAGTCTTCTTTCAGTTTTTCTGGGTGGTGTAATACCAATTTCACTTGTTGTTGAGAACGTGGTGTCCCAAGAATGCAAAATAGCAAATCCAGTCTAGCCCAATCTTGCCTGTCATCTTCTCCACAGTCCCTACATAGGATGGTTGATTGCCAGCTGCCTATAAATTGAAAATACTTTGTACCCATTTATATATTTGAAAATCATGAAAGTGGTCTGCAGGCTGATGTAGTCACCAGTACATATTAAGATTTATTTGAGTGACTGAACAAATTTTATGCAGGCTGCTCTCAAAGTTTTTTCTAAGTGTAAATCAGAGTGACTTTAATGACTTCATAACTTTGAAATTAAGAACTTATCTAAAAATAGTTGGGGAATGTACTTCATGAACATTTCATGGAGTAAATTTAGCAATTATACTTAAAGACAACAAATAAATTTGTTTTTTGTTATTTTTCCAGTTTTTTTCCCCCTATAATAAAGTCAAGGTCAGCCATTGCTTTCATCAGGAAAGTGAGAATATAAAGACTTTAAATGTCCTCAAATGTAACATTAGAAGTAGTGGAGATATTTGGCAAAGAAGCCTTTTCTTAAGATCAATTTTAAAGGGCAAAAGACTATTTAAAAGAAGATCAATGTGGAGAGAACAGGTAGTCAGGAGTGGCAATAAATTAAAAGTTCAAGCAAAATCAACTTGTCATCAGACTCTTGTTCCACACATCCTCCTTCTCGAGCGTCTTTGCCTGCCTTCTCTAATTTCACGTCAACTCCACTATCAGTGAGGTGATGATATATGGACAGCTCACAGGGACATCCTCCTTTGTTTGCAACCTGGAGAATTGATCTTACCCCAGGACCATCAGGACACTGATATTCAACAAGGCATTTTTTCCATTTATTTTCTAACAGTTTCTGATTTTGAGTCTTACAATCAAATGTCTGACAATCTCAACTGCTCTGATATTGAGTCTTTGTGGCCTGTTCTCATCATTGTCTTTTATATACCTGACCTTTTTCTCAGTAATTGGGTCATCTTCTGACTGCAGTACTTTTGGGATTAATTTCTCCAACAGGGCTTGCAGGGTCATTTCCTGACAGTCATATCACACCTACCGAAGCTGCCAGCTTTGCATCTTGACCTGGTGTTCTAAACTCTCAAGGGAGCCTTAGGAGTTGCTATTTTCTTCTCATGTTACTCTTGAGCATGTTACATTTGCTGTGTGCTTTGACCTAACAGGACAAAAATCCCTTGTCTAAATCTATCTTTGTTCCCTATTAGTGACAGTAGCTTGTAATAGGCAGTAGCTTGTAACTATAAGGGGAAGATAAGAACCTTCCAAAGAACCAGATAAAATTGTTCACAGAAAGTACTGACTTCAAACTCACTGATGTTTCCATATTAACTGTTACCTAAAATAAGTATGTGTGTGTATGTGCATAAATTGCATTTTCAGTTCTTCCAGACCAAGTTTTAAAATATTATAACAAAGGAAGCTGGGCATGGTAGCTCATGCCTGTAATTTTAGCTTCTTTGGGAGGCCAAGGCGGGAGTATCACTTGAGGCCAAGAGAGACCTGATTCTACAAAAAAGAAAAAAACAAAAATTGTCTGGGCATGGTGGTATGTGCCTATACTCCTAGGTACTTGAGAGGCTGAGTCAGGAGGATCTCTTGATCCCAGGAGTTTGAGGTTGCAGTGAACTATGACGACACCACTGTACTCCAGCCCAGGTAACAGAGCAAGACCTTGTCTCAAAAAAAAAAAAAAAAGTGTGTATATATATATCTTTGATATATATATCAAAGAAAAAGAATGAAAATCACATTATTGTCAAAAGTTACACTTTCTGATTGGAAAAGGCTTATAGAAAAGCTTATATTCTCTCTATATTTGAATAACCACACATAAAATTTTTCACCTGCTGCACAATTAGTACAACTTCTGTGACTTTTAAAAGAACAAATGATAAATGATACCCTAAGATTTGTTTCAGTGAATTAATTATAGAGCTATTATTCCTTTGTCTGACAGTTGCTCAGGGTTTCACAACAATTTATCTTTTAGCTTTCAGAATGGTAAAATAGACAAATCCCTAATATCCAAAATTTTGTAGGTACAGTAAAGAAAGGTTTATTGGCCAAGCTGGGCAGATGTTATTTACTGGACATGTGTGTTCAGCTCTTCTAGAATCAGAGCCTTGGCAGGGAAGCTGGACAGCCCTATCCTTCTGCCTCTGATCAGATTACACTGCAGCTGTCACCAAGATATAACCCAGTCCTTTCCAACAAGTTAAAGAGGAGGACGCTTTATCACCATAGTCTTTAGGAAGGAATATTTCACCAGTGTCTAACAAAAACCTTTCTTACTGGTATCTTATCCCCTCCTGATTGACTTTCAATGTAGCACTCAGTAGTGGCCACAGCCACTTACACAATTGTCCCATGTGTCTTTAACAACATTAAGAGTTATCTTATTGGTTTTTGGGATTCTATACTTCCATGCATTTTCTAATATGTATCACATTTAAAACTATAATGGCCAATACAAAATTATTTTTAAAAATTAAGAATTTCTATAATATATGGGAGGGAATGATATATCTAAGCTAAAAGGCAGAGGTCATAAATGAAAAGGTAGATAGATTTGAATATATCAAAAATAGAAACTTAAATACATCTTCAAATCATCATGAACAAAATGAAGAGGCAAACTAAATGGGGAAATAGTTGCAATATTTGAGGGACAGAGTAAATGTGTTTAATATATTAAAAATATCCCTTAAAAATCAATGAGAGACATGCTTCAATTGAAAAAGGAGAAAAAAAAAGCAAAGGTCATGAATAGGAAATTCACAAATAAAAGCTATAATACATGGTGAGCATGCATATGAAAAACTGCCCAATTATACTGGCAAGTAAGTGCATTTGAAAACATGCTGGGCTTGTCAGATTGACTAAGAGTTCTTTAAACAGTTTTCTCAATGTTGTGAGAGTGAGAAATAAACATTCTCATACATTGTTGATAGAAATGTAAATTGGCCCTGACTTCACTGCTATACAATTCATCCCTGTTTCAAAAAACTACTTGTATGCCCTAAATCTATTTAAATAAAGAAAAAAATTTTTAAAAAAGACATACAAATTGGTATAGGTTATCTAGAGGTCAAATTGTCAATATGTATTAAAAGTGGACCTAGGAAGTCTAATTCCAAAAATTTATCCTCAGGGAGTAATCATGGATATGCATAAAGACACAAATACAAAAAAAAAAAAATCCTTCTTTCATAAAAACATTTAAAATAGTCAAAAAGTGAAAAAACCGGTCATACCACCATCTCCAGGTTCTAGGGAAAACAAATGGTCTTAGGTGGTCCTTGAGCCCCTCCCATCACAAGGTGTTTGGTACAAATGACTACCAATGCCTTAGGGCTTCCCTAGGATCCCCGGGTCTTGCCTATGTCCTGTCCTCCTGGAGTCTCTGTGTACCAGGAATCAGACCCCAACCTGGCTAAATTATATAGTGGATATTTTGCTGTTACTAGGACTGATATTGAAGATGAGTATTTAATGCATAGAAAGATGTTCATGATAAGTGAAAAAGCAGGAAACAAAATTGTATATAGAGTCATCAGACTTTTATAAATGTATAATTACATTTTTAAAACCCTAGAAGCATATATTCTAAAATAAAATACACGCATACCTCAGAGATATTATGGGTTTGGTTGCAGATCACCACAATAGAGCAAATATCGTAATAAAACAAGTCACACAAATTTTTTGGTTTTTCAGCACACGTAAAAGTTATGTTTACACTATATTGTAGCCACATAAGTGTGTAATAGCATTATGTCTAAAGAACAATGTACATACCTTCATCAAAAAATATCTTATTGCTAAAAAATACTAACAATCATCTGAGCCTTCAGCAAATCATAATCTTTTTGCTGGTCGAGGGTCTTGCTTCATTGTCAGTGGCTACTGGCTGATGGGAGTGGTGGTTGCTGAAGGTTGAGGTGGCTGTGGCAATTTCTTAAAATAAGACAATGAAGTTTGCCACATTTACTGACTCTTCCTTTCTTGAAGATTTCTCTGTAGCAAGTGTTGCTGTTTGACAGGATTTTACCCAAAGTATAGCTTCTTTCAAAATTGTAAGCAATGCTCCCATCACCTGCTGCTGCTTTATCAACTAAGTTTATGTGACATTCTAAATTCTTTGTTGTTGTTGCAACAGTGTTCCCAGATCTTTACTAGGAGTGGATTCCATCTCAAGAAACCATTTTCTTTACTCATCCATAAGAAGCAACTCCTCATCCATTTAAGTTTTATCATGAGACTGCAGCAATTCAGTCTTATCTTCAGGCTGCTAATTCTACTTCTCTTGCTATTTCCACAACATCTACAGTTACTTCTTCCACTGAAGTCTGGCACTCCTGAAAATCATGCAAACCATCCATGAGGGTTAGAATCAACTTTTTCCAAGCTCCTGTCAATATTGATATTTTGACCTCTTCTCATGAATCATAGATGTTCTTAATAACATCTAAAATGGTAGATCCTTTCTAGAAGGTTTTCAATTTACTTTGCCCAGATCCACCAGAGGAATCATTGTCTATGGCAGCTGTAATCTTAGGAGATGTATTTCTTAAATAAGAAGATTTGAAAATTGAAAATACTCCCTGATTCATGGGCTGCAGAATGGGTGTTGCGTTAACAGGCACGAGAACAATGTGAATCTCCTCGTACATCTCCATCAGTGCTTCTGAATGACCAGGTGCTTAGCCAATGAACAGTAATATTTAGAAAGGAATCTTTTCCCCTAAACAGTGGGTCTCAATAGTGGGCTTAAAATATTCAGTAAACCATGCTATAAACAGATGTGCTGTCATTGAAGCTTTGTTTTTCCATTTTTTAAAGGCTGAACAGGCTGAATAGATTTAGCCTAATTCTTAAAGTCCCTGGGATGTTTGGAATGGTAACTGCACTTTGGCTTCAACATAAAGTCACCAGCTGCATTAGCCTCTGACAAGAGTCAGGTTGTCCTTCAAGTTTTGAAACCAGGCATTGACCTCTCTGCTTTAGCTATGAAAGTCCTGGATTGCATCTTCTTCCAAAAGAAGGCTGTTTGTCTACATTGAACATTTGTTGTTTAGAGAGTTGCTTTTATCAATGATCTTAGTTAGATCTTCTGGGTGACTTGCTGCAGCTTCTACATCAGCACTTGCTGCCTCACCTTGCACTTTTATGTTATGGAAACAGCTTCTTTTCATAAACCTTGTGAACCAACCTCTTCTAGCTTCCAACTTTTCTTCTGCAGCTTCCTCATCTCTCTCAGATTGAAAAGAAGTAGGGATTCACTGTGAACTAGGCTTTGGCTTAAGGGAATGTTGTGGCTGTTTTGATTTTCTATCCGGAGCACTAAAACTTTCTCCATATTAGCAATAAGCTTGTTTCACTTTCTTATCATTTGTGTGTTCACTGGAGTAGCACTTTTGCTTCTCGTTAAGAACTTTTCCAGTGCATTCGCAACTTGTCTAACTGTTTGGGGCACGAGACCTAGCTTTTCGTCTATCTTGGCTTTTGACATACCTTCCTCACTGAGCTTAATCATTTCTAACTTTTGATTGAAAGTGAGAAACTTGCGATTGTCGGGTTATTAATTGGCCTAATTTCAATATAGTTCTGTCTCAGGGAATAGGGTGGCCTGTGGATTGAGAGAGAGAAAGGGGAAAGGCGGGTCAGTGGAGCAGTCAGAACGTCCACAATCTTTATCAATTAAGTTTGCCACTTTATATGGATATAGTTCGTGGAGCCCCAAAACAATTACAATGGTAATATCAAAGATCACTGGTCATAGATAACTGGAGCAGGTATACTAATAATGAAAAAGTGTTAAATATTTTGAGGATTACCAAAATGTGGCACAGAGACATGAAGTGAACACATGCTGTTGGAAAAATGTCACCAACAGACTTGCTCTCACTTGATGCAGAGTTGCTACAAACTTTGAATTTGTAAAAAACACAGTATCTACAAAGTGCAATAAAGTGTAGTGCTATAAAGTGAAGCATGCCTGTATACAACTTTTGTGGTTGATTTGAGGGGGCATTAATTTTAATTAATGCTTCCTTTTTAATTTTCTAGGTTGAGCACATAACTTTAAAAAATTATGTTGCAGTATAATATGCATCCAAAAAAGCATACCTATTATAATCAATTATTTTTTACAAATGGAGCACACCTGTGTAACCAGCACCCAGCTCAAGACTCAGAGCAGTTATCATCAGTCTATTTTGTGCTCACTTTAAGGCATTATCCACCCCTCTCCACCTTCACCTCCTCCATGCTGATGACTAGCCTGCCTTCTAACATTGATTAGTTTTACCTGTTTTCATACTTTATATAAATAGATGAAATTATATAATTTGTAACCTTTTGGTCTGGCTTCTTTTGCTCAATAACATTCTTGAGATTCATCCGTATTGTTGAATGTAGTTGTAAATCATTCATTCTTTTCACTGCATGTTATCCTCTTGTGAAGATTAATGTACTTACCTATTCTACTGTTGACAGACATTTGGAACTATTATAAGTAGTACTTCTATGAACATTCTAGTGAATATGTGTTCATTTGGTGAACATAGCTACATATTTCTGTTGGGTTACAGAATAAAATTGCTGGGTTTTAGACTATACACATGCTCAGTTTAGTAGGTGTTGCTACTTTGTATCAGTTTATACTTGTGGCTGTATCAATTTATGCTTCCACCAGTGTGTACAAGGTTTGGTTGCTCTACATCTTCATCAAATACTTAGTGTTTTCTGTCGTTTTCATTTTAACCATTTTGTGAGGGTACTGGTATAATATTGTGGTTTTAATTTGTATTTCCCTAATGTCTAATAAGATTGAGTGCCTTTCCATATGTTTATTTGCCAGTTGAGTATTGTCTTTTCTGAATTCAAGACTTTTATTCATTTTTCTATTGCACTGTCTGCCTTGTTGATTTCAGGAAATCATTTCAAAGTCATATAGGAGTCATTTGTTGGATATATGTATTGCAAATATTTTTTCCCACTCTGCGAGTTGCCTTTTAAATATCTTAATGGTGTTTTTAGATGAAGAAACAGTTTTAATTTTAATATATTTCAATTTATATTTTTATCTTCTATTTAATACTTTTTATGTCTTTGCCTACTCCAAAGTCAGGAAAATATTCTTTTATCTTTTCCTTTAGGAGCTTTATTGTTTTTTCCTTAACATTTAGGTTTACAATATTCTGGAGTTGATATGTAGCATGAGGTAGGGATCAAGATACTTTTCCCAGTATGGGTTTCTAATCAACCTATTCCATTTATTGCAATGACTATCCTTTCACCACTACATTGCCACCTTTGTCATAAATCAGGTGAATCTCTCTCTCTCTCTCTCTCTCTCTCTCTCTCTCTCTCTCTCTCTCTCTCTGTCTATGTCTAGACTCTCCTTTCTGTTCTGCTGGTCAAGTTATTTTTCCTTGGGCCAAATAAGACCATCTTAATTGCTATAGCCTCATAATAGGCTGTGATATCTGATAGTTTAAGTCCTCCAGCTTTATTGTTCTTCGGAATTGCTCTGGCACAATCTTGGTTCTATGAACTTCCATATACATTTTAGAATCATATGGTCAATTTCCAAAAAGGAAACCTGTGGGATTTTGGTTAAGATTTCATTGAACCTACAGATTAATTGGGAGCATAAACACATTAGTTTGTTATAAAGAAAATGGAAAACAATATTAAAAATAAAATACTAAAACAACTAGATCAAGATTTTTTAATGAGTTTTGTTTTCTAAAAAGAAAATAAAATCTATAATTTTCAATTATAGATGTATTCAAGGTATATGTATTTTAGGTGTATTCTAGTAGATATGAAAGTAATAATAAAATCTAATTATTAGTCCTTCAGAGAAAGCATACAATTTAAAGGTTTATTTATGTAAGAAATGTTGAGAAAGGACACGTGAACAGTCCAGGATGAATTTTTGCTTTCAAAGGTTTTGCTCATCTCTAAAGGCCTCATGTCACAAAGCAGTATATTGTAAGCACAGGGAGATCGTGTGCTCCATTTCACCTGGGGCAGTCCCAGTTGACATCTCTTAACTGGGCCTACCCAATTTAGCATTTTTCCTGGACAAAAGTGCCCTGATTTGGCTGATTAATCACATGACCAATCTATGTGAATTTGATTATTTTTATTGCAAATGCTATGCCAATACATTGTCTAAGAGAACGGTTTTCTTTGGGAACAAGTTATACTAAACTAAAATTTTTCAAATATTTCTAAGTATCACTTTTAGAAAAATTATCCTTTCATGTACTTGATTTTCCAAATATTTATTATCAACAAAGGTCCCAGGAAGAGTAAGGAAGAATATCCTAATATAATGTTTGGAGTAAAAAGCTTCCTTGATTGAGAGAGAAGGGAATTAGTGGGGAAGTTGCCTATTGCCAAGGATGAGGTCCAAATGAGGTCATGGCCCATTCAATTCAGTTCCAGGTAGGTGTTGGGAACCAAACAAAGATTAATTCAAGGAGGCAGGATCGAGGTGCGGAAGCCAGAGAACAGGAGGAAGCAGAGGCAGTGTGAGGTTATTCAAAGAAATTCTACAAGTACAAATTAAAACCACAATGAGATACCATCTTATACTAATCAGAATGACTATTATTTAAAAAAAAAAAAACAAAAAATAACAGATGTTGGCAAGGATGTGGAGAAAAGGGAACTCATATGCTGTTGGTGGAAATGTAAATTAATACAACCTCAATGGAAAATAGTATGAAGATTTCTCAAAGAATGAAAAATAGAACTACTATACAATCCAGTAGTCCCACTACTACTGGGTATGTACCCAAAGGAAAAGAGATCAATATATAAAAAAGATACCTGCACCCATATGCTTATCTCAGTACTATTCACAGCAGCAAAGATATGGAATCAACTTAAGTGTCCATCAATGGAAGACTGTATAAAGAAAATGTTGTGTATATATGTAATGTAATATTACTTAGCCGTAAAAAATGAAATCATGTCTTTTGCATCAATATGGGTGGAACCAGAGGCCATTAATCTAAGTAAAACGACTCAGACATAGAAAAACAAATACTGCATGTTCTCGCTTTTAAGTGGGAGCTAAATAATGTGTACACATGGAAGCAGAATGTGCAATGATGGACCCTGGAGACTTGGTGGGCGCATAAATGGGAGTGAACAATGGAAGGTCACTGGGTGGGTACAGCGTGCATTGCTTCAGTGATAGATGCACTGAAAATCCTGACTCCACCACAATACAATATGTCAATGTACAAAACTGCACTTGCACCCCATGAATATATACAGTAAAAAATTTTTTAAAATATAAAGTTTTTAAAAAACAAAGACATTCTACAAATTAGGGAATGACAGCTGGGCTCAGCTCCTGAGAATTAGGTATGAGACTCTAACTTCCTGGCTGTGATTTGGGTCAGGAAGCCACATGCTGCCAGTCCTCTGGGACTTTCACACCTTAAAGATGAGAGGGAATCATCTATGATCTGAGTAGAACGTTCTGGGACAGACATCCTAGATTTTTGTGTCTGGTCTGGGGATTGCAGTCTAAGGAGGCTTCACAAGTGCTGGTGCTTGCTCTCTAATAAGGAGCAATCAGATGCCCTTTCCACATCTTCCTGGTGTCATGGTAAATTCTGTTTACCAGCAGGACCCCCAGACTAGGTCAGAGCCGAATTTCAAATAGATGAAATCTTTAAAGCAGTTGTTCTCAGCTTTGGCTGCCCATTAGAATCACCTGGGGAGGTTTACACTGTTAGGCCCAGGCTCCACCCCAGACCAATTAAATCAGCATCTCTAGAGACAGGACCCTAGCATCAGTATTTTTATGTATGTGTGTATATATATGTATATATATATATGTATTTACTTATTGCGACAGGGTCTTGCTCTGTTACCTGGGCTATGTTACAGTTGCAATTGATCCATATCAGAGGAAAAATACCAACTTCTTATTAAGAAAATTGTAGATAAGCATAATCAGTTTAAGAGCTCAGCTGTAATATATTTACATATTTTAATTATTAGCAAGTGTGTATCATCTAACTAGAACTCTGTGAAAACAATATGTGCATTTAAAAAGGCCAGAAATAAACATGAGCTATTATTATGTGTCAATTATAAACAAACAAAAAAGGCTGAAAATAAACATGAATGATTATTATGTGTCAACTGTAAACAAAAAAAGACTAGAAATAAACATAACAAAATGTGGTTAACTTTGGTAGGAATATGCAGAATTTTCTTCCAATCTTTTTTCTGTTCTTTGTATTTTCCAAAATTTCTAGAATGATATAAATTCTTTTATGATGAATAAAAATGCAATAACTGTAAAAATGTATGTAAATGGAATATACAGAGACTATGACTAGAAATAAAACTAGGCTGTGTAATATGTTTGCTTTAATTGACTGTACCTGTGCTTTCCTACATAGCGAAAGCCAGAAAACACCATTCTCGTTTGTAAACATTTAAAGATGACCTGATAATTCTATGAACTAAAAATATTACTTCCTTAATGGTTGGGCCTGTCTTGTGTGGAGCCATCCATTCAATTGCCTGTGTTCCCTTCCACCTCTAAAAGGTTCAACAGCAGGTAGGAGAGTGTGTTGCCGCCTCACACACAGACTCAGCTGTTGCCCTGAGGGAGTGCCTGCAAGGCCCTCTTAGGAAAGTGTTTGTGTTTGCATTCCATCCAGGCAATGGCAAGGGGAGAAACAGGGCTGTAGTATCTGCCCTTGCTTAAGTTCCTATGCTGGGTTATGTTTTGAAGTTCACTCTCCTGTGCTCTGTTGCTGTCTCGTACTGCAAAGTAGTGCCAGGCAGGGCAGAGGGCAAGTGGAATCCAGACTTCTTCACATGAAGAAGGTGGTGGAGCCCCGTCAATAAGGATTGCACTTTCTTATGCTGGAGATGTACGATATACGCATTTTGGTTGAATACCAAAAGCCAAGTGTTGAAATCAATACTTGACTAAGAATAAAGCCTAATTTCATCCTTAAAAATAGCTCTTCATATAAGAAAACAGTAAAGCATATATCATATTATGCATTTAAGTATTATTATCTCAAGGTAATAATTTGATGTAGCAAAGCTGATCTTTTGCTTTTAATTCATCTTCAAAAGATGAGAATAATTCCTAAATAGGATTTTTTTCCTAGAAAGTTTTCATGCCCTAGTGAAATGAAATGTTTAAAAGTTATTTATTTATTATTTTATTTTATTTTTTTTAACTTTAGCATATTATGGGGGTACAAATATTTAAGTTACATATATTGCCTTTGCCCCATTTGAGTCAGAGCTTCACGTGTGTCCATTCCCCAGACGGTGTGCACTGCACACATTAGGTGTGAATATAGCCATCTCCTTCTTCCCACTATCTGCTCGACAACTGATGAATGTTACTACTATATGTGCACATAAGTGTTGATCAGTTAATACCAGTTCGATGGTGAGTACATGTGCTGCTTGTTTGTCCATTCTTGTGATACTTAGTAGAATGGGCTCCAGCTCTATCCACGATAATACAAGATCACCATTGTTTTTTGTGGCTGAGTAAAAGACATCTGTACTGGAATGTTTATAGCAGCACAATTTACAACTGCAAAGATGTGGAAACAACCCAAGTGCCCATCAATACATGAGTGGATTAAGAAAAGATATTTATTTAATATCATGAAAGCTAGTATACCATGTAATCCTACAAAGATTAGAATGATAGTATAATCTCATTTCTATCTAACATTATTTAACTGTTTAGAAATATTTGTAGCTCAAAATAAATGTGTGTTATTTAGCTAGTGCTATATTTACCTGTCAATCTATTTTTCTACTTAACTGATTGAAAATTTTGGTAATTGTTTTTGCATGAAATTAACAGCTTTTATAATTAATATTAATTATTACAATGTTTTATTCTTCTAATAAGAAACATACATTTTTCCTTCTACTGGTAGAATCTCAATGTATTAAGCATATAAGAATATTTTCATTTCTAGTTTTATCTGAAATGCACATATACAATTGATATTCTGACATTAAGAACAAAATACATCCCTTGTTCTCATTGTTGACATTGGTATGCCATTTATATTTGATGGTAACTTGGAGTACTTTGAAGATCAAGAGTGCCAGAAAAGACATTGATCTGTGTAGACATTCAACTATTGAGTCTTCTGAAGGACCAGGCCAAATTAACTAGCAGCTTTTGGCTAAAGCTGAACTGCAGCTAAATTAATTGTAGCATTTATTTCATTTTGTCAAAGATTTATGGAGCACCTTCTAAATGCTACACATCTGGTTGGCTTTGCATCTACAATAATAAATGAGAATAAAATAACCTCAATTTTCTTTATATTTAGGTTACTCAAATGTCCCAGCCTATTTACCCATCGTATATCATATTAACTAATTTAAAAAAATTGTTCAAATCTCTATTTGGTGCAAGAATTCCAATATTTTATCAGTTTGTCCTTCCTGAGCATTTTTTGAGTCCCTGAGATATCCCAAGCCAGTTGTTGTTTGACATCTTGACCAGCTGCCTGGTTCTGGATCACTACCTTCCTCTTGTTGGTCACCAGCATCCTTCAGCCCATTACTGCTACTCTCCCATATGTGACTTTCATCCCAGGTGCCATCCCAGACTCTTGCACAATTCCCCACAGTAATAGGAAGATTGATCGTGATGTTCACATGCCTTACGGATGGCTTAGAGATTTAAAAAAGGGGGATAGTATACAACAGGCGAACTCAGTAATTATAACTAGATCTAGAGTTTCCCTGAGTTCGCAGACGAAAGCCCTCCTCATGTGCTCCTATCGTGCAAAGTCTTCTCTGCCTAGTCTCAGGCCTGTCACCACATTCAGGGGTCAGCTTGCCTTCCCACAACAAGGATGCCTGGAACAAGTCTCTCACATCTGGATCATTCGTCTCCGGTGCCCCCAGGCCCAGAGCCAGTCTCATAGGCTCATACCTCTGAGTGTCCATCTCCTGGTAAGACTGACAGCTGAAACATCTCTTCCCTTCTACACCCATCCACAGAGGTGTAGCCTTTCCCTTTATTCCTCGGGATAGTTCAGAACAACATGACCATTTCCCCCAAAGTTGGGTTTATTCAATCTGGAATGAACCCAGGTATGGGGCTTATATAGTGTAGTCCAGTGTGAGCTTCAGCAATCCCATGCTGTTCTTTCGGAGGTAAGATGTGTTCACATTCTTCCTATAGCTCCCAGTCCCCACTGATCTCCTGTGGTTAACTGCTTGAACAAGAAAACACGCTCATCTCCCAGTATCTAACAAAAATTTTCAGGGACAATGCAACTTAAATCCACTTACAGGAAAGAAATATTTTGTGAAAGAAAACATAATTGGCAGAGAGGCAGCTGTGCCACAGTGAAGACAACTTTTTATGTGGTTATGGAAAGCAGATTAAGTTCCTTGGAGCCGTATTATCTCCAGAGTCTCCATTACAGAATAGAATGTATGCTTTACCTTCATGTAATAGAAAGATCCTCTAAGATGTTTTCTCTGAAACAAAGAAGTGTGCCCCCAAAGCTGAGTTCAAAACTTTTCCTCAAGGGACACAAACTACAAGAAGCATTTAAAATGTCAGTTTTTCTTGTTCAGCCATCTGAGTAAGGTGTCAGTCTCTTGGGACTCACACTAGACCAGGGGACACTATTAAAATCTGTTTCACTAGCACTCAACAAAGTGCCAGTAGGTGATTGGAGGAAAAGTGAGACAGATGAACAGTCCAGTGAAATTAAATACTAAGCAATAATTTCATTCCAATGTAATAAAGCTATTATAAAATGCTGTAGAAGTGTGCTGAAAGTACTTTGGGGACTATTCTGCAAAGGATTCTCCGTAGTCCCTCTCCTGAACAGTGAGTAGCAGAATGATTGGCTCTTCTAGTTTATTATAGGCTTTTTATTTTTCAAAGTTCTTTGTTTTATGCATTTCCATAGCCATTGTAGGGCCAAGGATAGGGTGTTGTAAATAGTCAGTGTTTAATAAATGATTGTCTAGTTGACTTGAATCACATACGGCCTCCCGTATCTGGATCCTATTGTGAAATAAATACTGAAACATACAACAAAATGAACAAGCTCTATTGACCTCTTAATTTTCTCCAAAACTCTATTTTGGGGAAAGGAGTAGTCTACAGCCTGGTACTCAGGAACTCAACTTTTTACTCTCCTTTGAAGTTGGAGTTTAAGAGTCAGTATCAGGCATTTTCAACATGTGAGCAAGAATCAGCATCCGAGTCCTGAATGTTCTCCGTCTATGTGTTTTTGTCTTCAGAAAGTATTGTCCAGACCTGTCCACCATACCCAGTGCTCCATTCCCTGCACAAGTTGATTGCAGGAAAGAGCTAATGTTGCACGGATGTTGGCACATGCTAGTGTGCGACTTACCCTAATAGAATTTGAACTTTGAGCTTGATTTTTAATCAAAGGATAAATGGCTTTGTCCCAAGCAGTTGGGGCTTTAGTTTGCAAATGAGGGATGGTATTTTTCCCTTGGGGAGTACACTGTTATTATTGTTTGTAATCTCAAGCTGTGTGCTGAGCCCACATGTAAGCTAAAATGATTAGAAAACATTGACCTTGGTTACTGTGTTCACAACCAGTGCTATGCACACCACACACACATACCACACACCACATATACTACACTCATCCCACACATACTCCACATATACCACACACACCATATACCTCACACCCCCCACAATCCACACACTACTTACACCAAACATACCATACACCCATACCTCACACATACACCTCACACATGCCACACACTCACACATACCACTCACCCCATGTACCACAAACACAGCACACACACCTCACATACACCCATACCCACCACATACCACATGTACCACACACACCACACCACATACATATAATACACAAAAACCACTCACCACATACACCAAACACACCATACACTCATACCCTCCACACACTACACACATACACACCACTCACTAAGTATACCCCCACACACCACCACACATACCACACACACGCACATACCACCCGCCCACAAATAACAATGCATTTATTTATTCCACCAATATTAAACACAATTTTAGGTGCTGAAAATACAAAGATGAATAAAGCATAGTTTTTATACCTAAGAATATTAAAATCTAGCAAGGGAGGAAAATGTAGATTTTTCCAAAGTATTTATTGTAGTATGTGGTAATTTCTTGTTTTCTCCATTGTATTTCTCATGGGACCGTAGGGTCTGTCCACCCTGGTCACTGTTGCCTCCCTGGCATCCAGCCCTGTGCCTACATAGTCAATAAACATTTACTGAGATGAGAGAGTAAATAAGTAAACTATATAATTGTAATAAAACTATATACATAGTTAGAACAATAATATGAGGGTGTGTGTCATGCTGGCTATATGAACACGATGCTTCAGGAGCGCAGGTGCAGGGAGAGGCCCTGGCAAGGGAGCATCTCAGGGATGAAGAAGAGCCTGGAGCCAGGAGGGGCCGTCTGGCTCTGGCGCTTAGGGAATGTCTACAGAGACTGTTCAAAGGCAAGCACTGCATTTGGAGAGGAGTTGCGAGCTGGGTTGTTAGTGGTAAGGAATGAATGGGAAGAGGATAAACTGACCGACTCGAGTTGAGGAATGAGATAATAAATCTCTACGTGTGTAACAGAGATGTCTTTAAGTCTGAGTCAGTTTCCTGTTATTTTCAAGTTATTATTTTTAAAACTTGGATAACTGTGTGGGTCAGGGACAGTCCTAGGGAAAGTGGTTATATTAGAAAACTTTCCTGGTGAATCACCTCCTGGTTATTTAAAATCATTTCCTTAGATATTCACTGACTGTCCAGTTTTGATCCATCAGCTCTTTTCCCCAAAAGCAGCAACTCAAGGACCAACCTTTCCTCATTCCTTCACCTGCACCAAAATATCTTCTTCTTTCATAATGTTAAGTCATTGGCCATCTAATCTGATAAAATAATACAAAAAATCATTGAATACTGCTCCGATTATCCCGACTTGTCTTACCCTCATTCTTGGTGGTCCAAAGTAGAATGCTGCCCACTTCTCTGTTTAAAATTGGACACCCCTCTAGATCCTTCTGCCTCATGCAATGAAACATGTAATTTAAGATAGTCTGAAAAAGAATTTTAAATTAGAAAGTGAGATTTTTCTCTCTTCTTCCGTTTAAACTCACTGCTACTTTCCCCTTAGCCAGAAAGTTGACATTATAAATGTTATCACATTTACACATATTATTAAGCCTAGAAATTTATCATCTCAGGCCAAAAGTGGATGTTGAGACTCTGATATCTTGCCTTTCTACCTCTTCGTCCTTTTCTCAAGACCTCTGGAAAGAAATATACTCTGGTTGCAAGTGCCCGTGAACGGAAGCTAACCTTATTCTTCCGCTGAGTGGGAAGGAAGAATGAAGCCAGAATTAGGACTAATGAGTTGGAATTTGGTGGACAGAATGCATACCCCACCCCTAGGCATTGCATCCTCACTAGAGTGGGCCATAAACATGGCGTGGAGGCTTGGGAGGTCATCTGTGAGAATAACTCTGGGAGAAGGTAAAATAAGGATGACAGATTATGGAAGGTGCTGGTACTCTGAAGAGGTTACAGGAGAATTCTAGAAGAGACATTCATTTTATTTTAAAAGTTTCTTCCTACTTAAAATATGTATACTTAAATAAATTTATCTAAAGTATAATTTCTAAAGGGCAAATGGCAATCAGAAAAACACAGGTAAGCTGGTTTTATCTTTTATAAGACATTGCAAACAAGAGAGTCATTTTTTAGATTTCAAGTTTAAAATGGAACACTATGATGTATGTCCTGTTTCTGTGAAATACCATGTGTTCATTCACAGCATGGGCAAGGCCAAATGTCTCCAAGAGGTTCAATTTTCATATGAAAGTGTCAACAGTTCTCCGCTGAGTCAAGGATGTTAGAGGCTTGAGTCAAAATATAAACCTAGGTTTCAATGATTGAGTAAGCTTTGCAAGGTTAAAAGTTACTGGCTTTTCTTATATTAATATTTCACTGTACATGAGTTTTCTACACAGGGCAAAGTATATTAATGATGAGCTCATTTTAAAAATTATTTATCTCTTTATCAATTATTTCAGTTAATTCTTATATATTTTAATATTTTATGAGAAGATGCAGAGTAGTATGTCTGAATATAACTTTTATATGACACTGATATTTTCTAAAGTTTTATGAGAAAAATGGCTTTGTGCATTGTAGAGGGGAAGGGCATGCCTCCAATCCTTGCTTGGGTGAGGCAAAGACATGAAATGTAACCAAAATGTTTGTACCCTCATAATATCCTGAAATAAAAATTAAAAAAAAAAAGAAACAATACCAGAATTTTGGTACCAGTCTCAATAGTAATTTAAAAACAAACAAAAAAAATGGCTTTGTGATACTATAATATTTTGGATTTAAGGAATAAGAGCAAAAATATATATAAATTATATATATAAACTTATGTATATTTTATTTTTATTTTATATTTATATATGTATAAATATATATAAATGTGCAAATCACATTTCAATTATAACTGAATTATCTTCTGTAGCTTAGCTATAGGAATATCTTAAACCTGATTTATGTATAGTGTAAGCAAATTTTAAGGAAGAGAACTGCCTTTGTGGATAGTTGGAAGAAATAGATTCACTTGGAAAATTGTGTACAGTAGAGTCCCTTTTAAAGTGGTGGCATCAGAGTAAAGTAATTTATGAGACAAATGAGTTTTATATATCAAAATTAGCAATATTGAAACAACCTTCACAATTGGGCGTGTAAGTGTAAATAAGATATTTTTTGGAATGCTGTACATAGAATCTGTCTTTATGGTCATACCTTTTCTGAATTTTGAACATGCAACTTGTGAACACTCCAAATATGGACTTGTCTCTTATTGTTCCTTCCTTTCTATAGAGCTCCAAGCCAACTTGGAGCAAAAGAGCTGTTCAAAGCCAGTATCTTTTAGCTCCCTGAGTTTGTCCCCTAGGTGGAAATCCTTCACAAGCCACCACCCTTCC
The DNA here is from genome assembly GCA_963574885.1 of Lepilemur ruficaudatus. Classification (NCBI taxonomy): domain Eukaryota; kingdom Metazoa; phylum Chordata; class Mammalia; order Primates; family Lepilemuridae; genus Lepilemur; species Lepilemur ruficaudatus. Next base: position 40,594 of record CAUYRT010052098.1, on the reverse strand, counting down.
TTCATAGAAATTGTTCGGTCCTCAGGGCACAGCATTGTTCGCCTCAGCCCGTTCTTTCTTATGTATACCCTTTTTCCTTGATTTTCACCAAATTGCTCCCCCTCTTTCTTTGAGAATATCTTTCTCTTTATTCATATTGCAAACCAAAACATTGTCATAATCACAATGATAAGTATGAAAATGCTGGTAATCCTGGTATTAACTAAAATGAAAAATTGCACATTTTAAAGTGGCACTGAACAAAATAAAAAGCCAAAGCAATGTTCATCATCCAAGGATCTCAAGGTACTCAGAAATCCCTTTGAAATCCTCCCTTAGATTCTAATCCATCATAAATATATACTTACCTAAATAAATGAAGAAAAGCATCAGCACTTAAACAAAATTACATCTTATTCTGTTTTACTCTTTTTCAATTATGAGTTTATCAGAATATTCTATTTCTATTATTTTATATTTCAGATGTTCTGCAGTTCGACTTCATCCAAGATTAAATTGATGTCTATGGGCTAATCTGGAAACATAAAAACAAACTGTTTCACTACATCTGTAAGAAAGTATGTCCAGATCGCCATCGGCTGACTTATAAAAGGGCTTTAGAACACAACCCAATGTAAGTTACAGACATATTATGTTTTGGTCTTGTTATGTCCCCCGCAGTTAGGGCATGTGTCTGTTTGCATGCATACAGGTGTGTGTGGATTGTATACACATGTATGTTTACACATACACATTTTCACAATTCTGGGTTGATAACATCATTTATTCCTTCTTCAGTGAATATTTGAAAGCCTTTTATGTAAAACTGCAGTTCGGGATATCCAGAGATGAGGTCACTGTCCTCACAGAGCCCATACTCTAATGGGAAGACAGACATAAATTGCACACATACCTATGGAATGCTCACCATGATAGGAGCTATGAAGAGAGATCATGCAGCCTTGTGAGCATACAACCAGATCCCACCTGTGTCCAGGGTCAGAATGGGTTCTCTGGAGAGGGCAATGGGCCAGTTAAGATCTCACAGGTGGGAAGGAGTTAAAGAGGCAAAGGGAGTGACAGGTGATGAGGGAGGGGCAAGGATGGGATATAAAGTGCTCCAGACAGACAGAACTCACGTTCAAATACTGTACCTGCTCAGTTAGGTACTTGTGTTGACTTTTTCCAGGAATGACCATGGAGTAGCTGGGAGACTGTTAGCTTAAACCTTGCCATTAAAAAACTAATTGTAATCATACTAGAAAATAAGAAGCCACAAATAATTTCACAAGCACTTGTGCTTTTTTTTTTTTTTTTTATTTCAGGTATGAAGTACTCCTTAAGCCCTGACAACCACCTTGAAGATGGAATTATGAATATGGCAACTTTTCTACGGGGCTTTGAAGAAAAGGGGATAAAGAACGATAGGCCTGAGGACCAGCTGAGCAAAGAGAAAAAGAAAATTCTGTTCTCCTTTTGTGAGGTCTGCAACATCCAGCTGAACTCCGCAGCCCAAGCCCAGGTCCACTCCAACGGCAAATCCCACCGCAAACGGGTGAAGCAGCTGAGTGATGGGCAGCCCCCGCCGCCGGCGCAGGCCAGCCCCATCGGCAGCACCAGTGCAGGTAGGAGGAGGCAGCGCCGTGGAGAGCGATGGTTCTGGTCTCGAAAATGAAGGATTTAGAGCAAGACTTAACTTTTGCCTTAAAACCACCACCGCGATAATATGTTCTCTTTTCCCTACAGGTAGAGTCTGTGAGCTGTTTGTCTCTTCTCAGAATATTTTTAATGCACTCAGATAATACACGCAGGCCCCCCACACATACACAGTTTGTATATTCCTATATCCCCATAGTGTGCGAACATTTCCAAATGCATTTTGAAATGTATTTAAAATGGATCAATGATGTCATCTTTCCCCCCGTCTCGAAATTAGGCTTTCTTGGGTTTCCTTTATCTGCTTTCTATGGGGTGGCATACCGCTTGACAGTATATAAAAAGCTACAGCTTTATTTATAACATCCCATGATGCAGGAAAGAGCATTAATCTTGCATGTTAGATTTGTCATATTCTTTTTGCGAGTTGCCAGCAGTGTGCTGGGGTGTTCTAACAATAGGAACAGGCATTGCCAAAACCAACAAGGCTTACCTCTGAACTCTGGAACCACCATCGCTTTCACCTGCCCTCACCCGTTCCTTGTGGGCTGGGTAGAGGCGGAAGCTCAGGAATTTTTACATTCCTGCCTCTGCCCTGAATTCTAAACAATCTTTCAAACTCTTTAGCTAATCCGCAGGCAGCCCTTCCTCCTCCACGTTGCTGGTCATTAGGTGGCCTCACTGTGTCCCAGCTAAAGAAAAATGTGAAATTTACTGTTGCTCGTGGTGAAGATTTCTGCAAAAGGTGGGCCTCCTACCCAGGTTTTAGGTGGGAGGCCAAGATAAACCTGCTCCTAAACGCGGTGGCAGAGTTCCACATTCCGCTCTGGCAAGGGTTTGCTCTGTAATGAGGCCTCAGCTTGGAGTGAGAGGAAGCAGAGAAGCCCATTTGTTGGAATTTCACTCAGTGCTGTGACATGGTTCTTGATTTTGTGTGTGTGTTGTAAACAAATAATTTCTACATATCAAGCTAAACCTAACTACTTCTTATTCAGTATATGGTTTAATTTTATTTAACTATTTTTTCCAACCAATACTTAACATGCTGTAAAAGAAAGTAAAAGAATCTATAGGATATAAGATACATACTTACAATAATGAAAAAAATTACTTTTCTATTTATTTGTTATGATAATTGTAATTATTCACGGATGCATTAATGTACCTGAATTTATATATTAAAATATAGTTAGTGTTAGGTTAAAAACTGATACCTGAATCAGAGAGCAAATAACAGCCTGAGTAAAGGTTTGAGTTACATTTGTTAGAATGCAAATGTCTGTAGACACTACAGTCATTAAAAATTATATTTCTGAAGAATATCTAACGACGGGGGAAATTGTCTATGACTTAATACCAAGTGAAACAGCAGGACCTGAAGTGGAATATACCTCATGCCGTTATACGTGCACGTGCACATTATCTTCTCTGTCGAGTCTCAGCTCAATGAGGAGCAAGCCTGACGTCGTTTTATTTTTTCCCATCACTTTCCTCAGTTTTGATCTATCAAACTTCTGTTTCCTGCTGGGTAGAGGCTCCCTTAACACCCTCTCAGCCCATAATTTCTCACTTTTGTATATTCAGAAAGACTCTTTGATTTAGAAGAGTCAGTTCTATTTATAAAAACATCCTTTTATTGCCAAATTAAGATTTGGCTAGACAGACCCTGGAACTCAGAGTGGAGGGCTCCCACTCTGCCCCTTCCTCAGCCTACTTTCCAGTCAGGGGTGGGAAACCATGGAGGGTTGCAAGGGCAGAGGTTACCTTACAGCCTTGGCAAGGTTGCAATGCTGTTCTTAGTTGATGATTGCCGTTCTGGCAGTCTCTGGGGGTCATGGGTGCTCCTAACAGACCCTGTGGATGAAAAGCTCCCCCAGGCAGTCCTTTAGGCATTGGGCATCCCTTGTGAGATAGCTGCATCTTCTGGCTTACCCCCAGCTAGTAAGGAAAGGCTCCATTCCTCCCCCATGTGTGCCTCTTTCAAGATTGCATCCTCTATTTTCATTCGTACAAACTCCTGGGGCTTGAGGGCACTTACAGAATCCATCCGAGAATTAACATTCCTCTTAAAAACCTGGAGCTGCTGGGGCCCAGACAGGTAGAGGTGCAGGGGGCCTGAGGTGCTTTTCTTTCTTGCTCAGGTAGCATAGGGGAAGCTAGCAAGCCCACTGACAAAGCAGGCATCTAATCAGAGAAAAAAAATACCAGTTTCCTTTTAATTTTGTCCATCACTTGGCTTTAGAGAGTATTATGAGTTGAATTGTGTTCCTCTATCAATAAAAAAAACAAACAAACAAAAAAAAGATGTGTTGGAGTCCTAACCCCCAGTCCTTCAGAATGTAACCTTATTTGGACTTAGGGTTTTTACAGAGATAATTAAGTTAAAGCCAAGTCATTGGTGTGGACTCTAATCCAATATGACTGATGTCCTTATGAAAGTGGGAAATTTGGACACAGAAACAGACATACATGGAAAGAAGAGGGTGTGAAGAAAGACATAGGGAAAAGGCTACCATCTACAATCCAAGGAGAGAGGCCTGGAACAGATCCTTCTCTCACAGCCCTCAGAAGGAACCAACCCAAGCGATTCATTGATTTTTGACTTCTAGCCTCCAGAGCTGTGAGAGGATAAATTTCTGTTGTTTAAGCCACCCAGTTTGCGGTACTTTGTTACAATAGCCCTAGAAAACTAATACAGGGAGGGAATGTTGTAGTCTATTTCTCCCTCATAGGGAAAAAATGTGGTAGTAGAGATGTTTTTATCAAGAACTGTAAATTTAAGAGGTGGCTTCCCTTCTTCTCAGCCAGTTTTATAGTGTTGAGTTTGGCGTGGACGGGAGTGGGATCCACAGTGTAATGGTTGAGGCGTGAGCCATTTCTCTGAATAAAAGGTGACTGACCCCTAACCACTGGAAGTTCTTCCACCAAATTGAGAATTCAGGGTGTTTACAGAACTTTTACATCTCAAATTTTGGAACAACAGGAGGGTTCTTAGAGTGATCCTAAAACCATTCTGCTGTTAGAGTGTGTGTGTATGTGTGTGTGTGTGTGTGTGTGTGTGTGTGTGTATAAAAAATGTGCCAATGTAATTTTTTTTCCTAAGTGAGGAACTTATGAAAAGTAGTGGAGAAGTCCCTTTCCCAGAACTACTGTGTGAATACTCAGGGGCTACCAAAGGGAGAATCAGAGGGAAAGCAACAAGCACTTAGGTAACTTAGTCTGTATGAACAAAATCCCTACTTCTTTCCCCATCCACTTTCATGGGATAAGTAGAAATAACAGAAACCACAGATGGGTCTTGGCTTCTGGACTAAGTAGCTGAAGGCTTCCATCCCTCACAGAGCCCAAAAAGATAGTAAGATCCTTGTGTTCTTGGCCTCTAGCAAGAGTGGGCTGATAGATGGACCTGAGGCAGTCTCATGATTTCTTGTGGGCTTAGCAAGTGCAGAGGCTGCTGCCTGAGCTTAAGAACCATAGAGGGGCATCTGAGAGGAACAGAGAAAAAGCCTTTCCTGTTGGATTGGGGGCAGTGGCAGGAGAAGGTTTCTCATGTGCCATGACAAAGAAACACCTCATAGTATCTGTATATACTAATGACCAAACACTAGACAGGCATAATAATGCCTTAGCAGATGCCTATGTGCAGAAGTGACAGCAGGCCATAAAGCATCTTACCTGAGCTTTGGTACCAGTAAGCCCATAAGCCCACCCTCTGTGTCCCACCCCAAATCTACATGCAGCTCCAGGGAAAGATTCACTCTATGCTGCCTGAAAGTAAGTTTCTATCATCACATGGTATGGGGTTTGTACTCGGCAAAGGAAATCATAAAAGAAAGAATCTTGAAGCTTTAGTCATGAAGGAAGAAAGAATTATGGAAAGAGTAGAAATGTGGTCAGGAATAAACTATCTGTACTAGTCAGGGTTCTCCAGAACCTGACTCCAGAACCCTCAATAGGAGAAAGGATATATGAAGGCTGCCAAGTCTCAAGATCTGCAATTGGAAAGCTGGAGACCAGAATTGCTGATGGTATAGTTCTAGTCCAAGTCTAAAGGCCCAAGAACCAAAAGAATTGATGGGGTAGTTCCAATCTGAAGGCTAGCTGGCTCAAGACCCAGAAAGAGCTGATGTTTCAGTTTGAGTCTGAAGATAGGGAAAATCTAATGTCAGAGCTGGAAGGCAGTCAGGCAGGTAGGAAGAATTCCTTCTTAATCAGGGATGATCAGTTTTTTATTCTACTCGATCAAGTGATGAGGCCCACCTACATAAGGGAAGACAATTTCCTTTACTTAGCCTTTCAATTGAAATGTTAAACGCATCCAAAAATATCCTCATAGAAATACTCAGAATAATGTTCGACCAAATATCTGAATATCCAGTGACCTAGTCAAGTTGACACATAAAATTAGTCCAATCATCACATAACTATTTTCCTCATGAGTTTTATTAATCATATTTTATGGCTGAAACAAAAATTATAAGCATCTGATGCTAAAGACAATTATATTTACAAGTGGGGAAGTTAAAGGAATCTAAACGGAAATAAGGTGTTTGTATTTCACTTGAAGTAGCTAACTGATGATACCAATAGATTGAAGAATTGACACCCATTTTACACAATTGCTTACAGAAAATAGAAGAGGAGGAAACTCTTCTCAACTTATTTTATGAGGCCAGTATTGCCTCGATACCAAAACCAGACAAAGACAATATTAAAAAACAAAAACAAAACTACAGAATAGCACCTTTCATGAACTTAGACTAAAAAATTCTCAACAAAACATAAGAAAACTGAATCCAGTAATGTGTAAAAATAATTATACATCATAACTAAGTGGGATTTATTCCTGGTATGCAAGGCTGGTTCAACAGTTATAAATCAATAAATATAATCCACCATCTCATCAAGCTGAAGAAGAAAAAATCATATGATCCTATCAATTGATGCAATAAAAGCATTTGAGAAAACCCAACACTCATTCATGATAAGAACATTCAGCAAGCTAGAAATAGAGGAGGATTACCTCAATTTAACAAAAGCATCCAGGAAAAGCCTACACCTAACATCTTACTTAATGGTGAAAGACTGAACTTATCTCTAAGATCAAGAGCAAGGGAAGGATGTCCACTCTCACTTCTCCTCTTCAATATGGTAATGAAAGTTCTAGTCACTGTATTAACAAGACAAGAAAAATAAAGTCATACAAATTGGGAAATGAAAAATAAAACCATCTCTCTTTGCAGATGACATGATAGTCTATGTAGAAATGCCTAAGAGTCCACAAAATAACAGCTAGAACTAATAAGTGAGTTTTAGGAAGGTGGCAGGATAGAGGATCAACACACAAAAATCAATTGCATATCTAAATACTAAAAATGAATATATGGAAATCAAAACTTAACACTGTATCATTTACAAAAACTCTCAACAAACTGAAATACATAAATATACACTTCCAAAAACATGCACAGGAACTATATGCTAAAAATTGCAAAATGCTAACAGTAGAAATAAAAGAAGATCTAAATAAATGGAGAGACATACCGTGTGCATGGATTGGAAAACTCAACAAGATTAAGAGTCAGTTCTCCTTAAAATCACCTATAGTTTTCACATACTTCCTATCAAAATCCCAGCAAGGTTTTTTGTAGACATAGACAAGCTTATTCTGAAATTTATATGGAAAAGCATGACCCTAGTAGCTAAAACAACCTCGACAAAGTATAAAACAAGAGGAATCTCTCTACCTAATATTGAGGTTTACTATGTAGCTAAAGTAATCAAGACGGTGTGGTTTTATTGGAAGTGTAGACATATAAATTAATGAAAAAGACTAGAAAGACTATGTCCCAGGCCCAGACATAGACCCCTCACATATGCTCAATTGATTTTTGACAAAAGTGCAATAGCAATTCAATGGAGGAAGGATCGCCTTTTCGACAAATGGTGCCGGAGTCATTGAACCTCTATAGGCCAAACAAACAAACAACAACAAACAAACCAAAAAAAAAAAAAAAAACCCCTTAGGTCTTAATAACCATATACAAAAATTAACTCAAAATGAATCATATTTAAATGTAAAACCTGAAAATGTAAAACTTTTAGGAAAAATAGAAGAAAATCTCTGGGACCTCAGGCTAGAGTTCTGACTTGACACCAAAAGCATGATCCATAAAAGGAAAAATTGATCAATTGGACTTAATTCAAAATTTAAAATTTTGCTTTGTGAAATGCTATGTGAAGTGGATGAATATACCAGCTACAGAAGGGAGAAAATATTTGCAGACCGCATGTTCCACAAAGAACTATTACCTAGAATTTACAAAGAACTCTCAAAACTTAATAGTAAAAAAAAAAATCAAGCTATCCAATTAGAAAATGAGCAAAAGATAAGAGGAGTTAGCTCACTGAAGAGGGCACACAGATATCAAATAGGTACGTGGAAAGATATTCAACATTATTAGCCTTCAGGGAAATGCAAAATAAAATCACAATGAGATTTCACTATATACCTATCAGAATGGCTAAAATAAAAAATAGTGACAACACCAAATGCAGGCCACGGTGCACAGAGAATGCATCACTAATACGTTGCTGATGGAAATGTAAAAGTTATAGCCACCCTAGAAAATAGTTTAACAATTTTTTATGTAGCTAAACATGCAGATGCCATTTGACTAGCAGTTGTACTTTTGGGAATTTTTTCCAGAGAAACGAAAACGTATGTTCTTATTATACCTGCACGTAAATGTTCATAGCAGCATTATTTATTATAGCCCCAAATTGTAAACAACTCTGTGTTAGTTTCTTGAGGCTGCTGTAACAAAGTACCATAAACTTGGTGCCCTGAAACAACAGAAATTTATTCTCTTAATGTTCTGAGCCTAGAGTCTGAAATTTGGCAGGGCTGCACTCCCTCCAGAGGCTCTAGGCAGAATCCATTCCTTGCCTTTTCCACCATCTGGTAGCTGTCTCGGCATTCCTGGGCTTATGGCTGCGCCATTCCAATCTCTGCCTTCGTCTTCACATCACCTTCTCCTCTGTATGTCGATGTCTTTTCTTCTGCCTCAAATCTCTCTTCTCCTTATCTTATAAAGGTGCTTGCCATTGAATTTAGGGTGCACCTGGATAATCCAGAATTATTTTTTTCATCTCAAGATCCCTAACTTAACCACATCTGCAACAGTCCTCTCACAGGTCCCAAGGATTTGACATGGATTTCTTTTGGGGATGACTTTTTAACAAACTGTGGTACATCTATACCAAGAAGTACGACTCAACAATAAAAAGGAATGAACTATTGATACATGCAGCATTTTGGATGGATCTCCAGGGAATTATACTGAGTGAAAAAAGCCAGTCCCCAAAAGTTACGTACTGCATGATTCCATTTATTTAACATTTTTGAAATGACACGAATTTAGAAATAGAGGACAAATTAGTGGTTGCTAGGGGTTAGGAATGGGGGTGGATGTCAGGAGGGAAGTAGGTGTGGATACGAAAGAGCAGCATGAAAGGTGCTGTGGTTATGGATACGCGAACCTACGCAGGTCTCTCTCTCTCTTTCTCTCTCTCTCTCTCTCTCACACACACACACACACACACACACACACACACACACATGCACACACGGATAAAAGTAATACTGGGGGAATCCGAATAAGATTTGCAAATCATATCAAAGTCAATATCACGATTGCTATGTCATTCTACAGTTTCATAAAATGTTACCATTGGTGGAAGCTGGTTAAGATGTTCAAGGGAACTCTCTGTATTATTCCTGACAATGGCATGTGATTCACCAATTATCTTAATGAAATTTTCGGTTAAGAAATAAACTCCCAGTCTTCTAGTAGCATTATCAGAGTGAACACAAATTTTGGTTTGTTTTTTTTTTCTAATTTTTAAAAATTATCAAGTTTTCACTTTATGGAGATTAATGAAACAATCTCTTAAGAGAAGTGTTAAGAGAAGATAAATATTTAAACAAATGGCAATATGATATGCTAAGCATAATGATAGATCTACATACAAGGTAGATGTGGCACAGAGAAAGGAATGGTTAACTTTACGGAGTTCAGGGAAGGCTTCCCAGAGGTGATATTTGAGATGAGTATTCAAGGATGAGTTTCAAGTTATTCAAGAAAAAACAACAATCCAGGTAGAGGAAACAGCAATGCAAATGCATGTAGGAACAAACTATAAACAGTTATTACTAGAGTGAAATACGATTTAGGGAAAAAGGAGGAAGATTCCTTTGCAAAGGTAGACAAGAGCCAGAAGAGGAAAAAGGATCTTCCTGGTCCTGTGGGAACAGAGGTATAGAAAAAACACACCTGCAAAGACATATACATAAAAAAGTCAGGTTTCCAAGGATACTGCTCAATTGCAGAGATCATTTTCCATGGCCCGTCTACAGCCTCCCAAGTCCAGATAAAATTGACCATATTCATTCTCAATGTAGGATGGCCATTGAGTGACTAATATCCTGCCCTGTACATTTAAGGTTTAAATTTTAAGACTAAAAAGGAGTTAGTTATGCAAGGAGAATGGAGAAAAGTGATCCAAAGGGAGTGAAGAGAATGTTCAAAATCTCAAGTTGAGAAAATACTTAGAACATTTAAAATGCTGAAATTGAGAGAGAGAATTATAAAGAAACACAAGAAAAGTTTGGAAAGGTAGGCAGAAATCTTCAGAAACTTTTTTAAAAAATGTTTTATTTTAATCATGATTCTTCTATGGGTCAAAAATTTGGGCTGGATTCAGCTAGGTGGTTCTTGTCCTGGACTGACTGGGGGTCACTCATGGGACTGGAGGCAGCTGCAGATGGTTTATGATGGCCTCGCGCACATCTGGCAGTTGGTATCTCCAACTTGCTGGAGGACACAGCAACAAGATGCTGTCTTGGAAGCACAGAGCAGCCCTCACCAGACACCGAATCTGCCGATGCCTTGATCTTGGACTTCCCAGCATTCAGAACTGTAAGAAATAAATTTCCATTATTTATAAATTACCCAGTCTGCGGTATTTTGTTACAGCAGTGGCAATGGCCTAAGATACAAGGCCAGCTCAAATTCAAGGGAGTGAGAAAATAGACTCTGTCGGTTGATTCAAGAAGTGACATCTTTTATTTAGCCTTAGAAATTTTAAACTGAGCTTGCATAGATTTTTAAATTGGGGACATAAGCTTGATTGTATTTAAATTGAAAAGATAACGGTGGTAAAACCTGGGTATTTTGCAGCAGAAAGTGGAGGTAACAGTCTGGAAGCAGGAATGGAGGGCAAGATTGGAAACTGTGTTGTCAGTTGGAGCATTATATATCACTTATTTTCTTTTTTGCAGTAATCTGTGCTTTTCCTTGATGCTCCCAGCATCTTCAGGTGTTTTCTTCCCCTCCTAATCATGTCTTATTTTCATTGCTATCCTACATTCAAGATTACACAGCTTCTAGGGTTAGGGCACTATAATAGATAGTATGACTCTTAAAATATGTGTGTGTGGGCTTTTAAATACATAGACCAAATTTCTCACATTGCATCTCATGAATATTTAAAATGTTAAATCTTCCATTAGGCCACAAGATGAAATCCTTAAATGCATTTTCCCAGACGTTTTTGGTGAACTTTAGAAATTAAACTTGAATGTGCAATACTACAGAATTGCCACAAGATGGTGCCATGAGTATAGTGAAAAATAGGATGTTTTCCTCATTCCCATTCCTGCTGCTACATTTCGCTGAAATTGATTAATAAGCATGGAAAGAAAAGAAATACCACACTAAGGGGTGAGAGTGTGTAGACATGCACGTGTGGGTGGGAGCATGCTCATTTGATAGACTTTTTGAGCATCTTTTATGCGTCAGGCAGAATATCTAGGGGAGATATCACCGTCAGGCCGGGGGAAGAGTATAGGAGAAATTGTTCTCCAGTTTTCAGGAAAAAAAATTACTACTTAAATATATTAATACTTTTCCATATCTGGAAAAAACTGTAGTCTATTTAAAGGGATATTAGGTATAAATATAAATACTAAATTATGTGAACTTAAATTTGTGTGATAGATTTAGATATAGGGCTAGAATCTATCAATATGATAATGTCTTTTACTTTTCTAGTAGAAACAAATAGTTTTATTTATTCATTTTTGATAAATCAATTTTCCATTTGTCGTTCAACCAAGAAATCTAACTTTTGCAAAATATAAGTACCATGGTAAAAGTATAACAAATCATTGAGGAAGTATCATTGAGTTTCTACCAGTAAGTACATTTAGGTAAGTCAGTCATTTCAGTGTGAGCAGGTGGGTGAAATTGTTTACAGTGTACTTATTTCCTTAAATCTCTTAATTATAAGTCCAGAAAACCCCTTTCATAGAAAAATTACTATATGGTCCATTCATTAGACAGAGCTCATATGACTTCTTACGTTTTTTCACAAACTTAGCAGGGGAAAAGGCCTTGATCAAAATATACCAAATTGAACCTGTGAGAAGAGGAAATCTGCTTTTCTTAGTGTAAATCCCAGATCCTTACAAGAGAGCCCAGGAATTGTCTCTTACTTGGAATAATTTAGACCCGGTGATGATACCAACAGTAGAAGGACTATTGACATACTTTTCTGATTCTTTGTATTACCCAGAGTTGATTGCTGTTTAGTTTCCAAGTATTTTACAAAATCCTGACTCTGTTCTTCCCAGCAAGGATAGAGTTGGTGCCCCACATCTGTTCTCCTCAGATCAATTTAATTGTGATTTATATTGTAAGGCTTATTGAGGTTGAGGTTCCTTAGGAATAAAAGTAGAGCAATTTGGAAATAGAATGAAATCTCAGTTATAACTCCAACACCCCAAAAATGCTTTGACTTTCAAACAGAGCCCCAGACATTTTTGATGGCATCAGAAATCTAAAACTACACCTAACACAGACCTGAAAAAGTGGCCATAGAACAAGTCCATATTCTATACAAGTGGTTAAAAACTGTTAAACAAGTGTGTTGATTGTATAGTACAGGACTCTAAGGAATCAATATATAAAGGAGTTTGGAACTTTTTTTAAAAAAGAATTAAAAGTACTGGTTGGCCCTTTTTTGGTGAAGATCAAATAGAATTTTGCTATAAGAATGCTTTGGATTATGAACTTTTACACATATCATATTTATTAAAAGATAAGAGTTGTTTAACATCAAGTCTTGGTTTTTAGATTTTGAAAACCAAAGACTGACATTTTTCAATGTGGAAACTGAGTCTTAGACAATCATGGCAAGTGTCTAGGTAGCTGAGTGATTTAAATCATCAAAGGCACTCTTAAAATCTTGGTGTCTTCCTGAAATAGAAGTGTTACCCATTTTAAACTAATCTGGGAAGCAAGGTTTTCAGTAGCTGGCTCAATGGCAATATAAACTAGTGAGGTCAGTTTCCACTGAGCGATGAATGTGTTGTCACCCTGACTGACAGACTTTCTTCACATAGTCATTCCACTTTTATATTTTAACAGCATCACAGCCAAGGAGGCTGTTGGACATTGTCCCTAGTTAGGCATCCCTGTGGAATATTACACCTGATCATGGGGTTGGTATTCCTCCTTAGCACTTACGCTTTTTCTGGAGCTGGTTGTTGGGCTGCTGTGAAACATGTCTGCTCTTCTTTTGGTTACATGAAGAGTTTGGAGGAGGTGGGAGGGCTGGATATTGTATTTTGTATGGGCTGAGTGTGATGACATTCACATCATGTTGACCCACTTCATTTCAATAGCTTGCCCTCTGGTGAGCCTGCATTGCAGGACTCTTGCCCTGTAGACACTGGATGTTTATCTATTATTATATGGACATGATGTAAAAGTTATAGTGAGATTTTTATTTATTTTAACCCTGAAGTGTTACCCATCTTATGGTATAGTCAGTTACTTTTAGAAGCTGCCGTAACTCTATCAAACCATCAGGGCACCATTTTGGTTGCTAAAGAATGAATTCACCAAATTATGTTGCATTGTCAAAAGAATAAATTCAGTTTCTTTCCTTCTTCACATGGAAAATGACTTTGTGATCGTATTCTAGATGTTAAGATTAAAATCACACATTCCACTTTACTTTGTCCAGTGAGTAGGAAGACTACTGTTCACATAAAAACCTCCAGACTCCTCCCCAGTGTGGGTCTGGGCCTCACAAAGCACCCAGGAAATGCTCTTGAAGATGGTGAGTGTTCTGTAGGCCCACAGTCTTAAGTCCGGTATCAATGCTTTGTGATGTTAAGTCCTTTACCATACTTGCTTAAAAAAGTATTTCTTTGGGAAATACTTTCATAAGAAAAATCCCAAGCAAATGCAACACATTATTCATGTTTTTTGTAATATCCTTTTTAAAAATGAATTTTAAAATTAAACAGTTGAATTTTGATGGTAGAGAATATTGCTATTTTTTCAAGTGATTTTGAAGAACCCCTATACTGAGCAGGATATAGCACATGCAAATAAAACAGGTGTGTTTACCTTGCAAAGCCAAGCTCATTTTTTTGTTGTTTCTGGCAGTGTCACATGTGATACTTAACATTATGGATATTCTGCTTTTGGGTACAGTGAGAAGAGGGTGAGATAACCCAATGTTTTATGCCTCACTTTGAAAATACATTCTTCCTTTTAAAATTTCCCTTTGAAAACTAAGGTAAATTGCTAAGAAAATATTTATGTCAAGTGCCTTTCGCACTAGTGAGCCTAAAGATTAGATAATCAATGAGTGGTTGATACTGTTATTATTATGTTTTGCTTATTTTCTTTGATTCAGTAATTCTGAATGGCTTCTTCTTGCCTTCTGCTTCCATGCCCTAGTTTTGTCATTTTGCATTATTGCCACATTTCTGCTCTGCTTTATGTCTCAGTCTTAATAGCACCTTCTCTCATATTTTTTGCCCATCTTGTTAAAGCAATGCTACCCTCCAAGTCTCTTGCCCAAGCAAGAGAACACCTGCTTAGATACCATTTCCCAATCTATAACTTTATAACATTTTAGATGAACATTTCTACAGGTCCACAGTTTCTTGTCTACAGTTCCTGACATCCAAGACCTGAAAACCAGAAGGTTTTTAATTCATATTAATGGAAAAACCTGACCTGAAGTGATATGAGGTTAATTACAGTCTTTATTTATCCCATCTAATATGAATATACTCATGTTTTGCTATGGAAATGTTAATGTGTCTGATTATAGAGTTGTGCCCCAGACCCCACTGGGGCACTATATCACGCCTGCCACTGGAGGTGTTATATAATTCATGGCATATGCAGAGTATTACCTTTCTGAAATCTGAAAACACTTGAATTCTGAAATGCATCAGGCACTAAGGGTTTTAGATAAGGGATTGAGGATCTATTAATATAATCGAACATCAGCGTTTCATTTTAAACTTTTATTACTAGGGAGTTTCATGTGTGGTAATAATAAAAGATTTTTAGGTACACAATCTCTCATGAACTATTTTCTAAGATGAGAAAAGTTGTGAGAGAAAGAGAGAGAGAGAGGACACTGAACAATTGCTGAATCAGTGATGCCCGATGCTGTTTCTCATAATACATTCAAATGCTGCCCTGGGGCTTCATGAGACACAAACCCAATGGAATTCAGGTGGCAAAAGTGACCACATGTTCTATGACATAAGTGTACACATGCACACACATGCTTGTGTGCATATCCACTCATGTATGCCGATATCTGTCTCCAAGGAAGGGCATTTAACCAGCAGCCTATAAGGAGTCAACACTACACCCAGGGACGTAATGAGGATATCCATGGGAGTGCCATGTTTGCTCCAAAATGCTATTATGTAAATGCATGTTGTGGCTTATTGTTTATTTCTACACAGATGTTTTACATTGTAGACACTACTAAATGTGTCACCTAAGAGCTAGTAGTATTGCTAGAACTGAACCCCATCATTTATAGAAGATCTTCAAATTAGGAATACCCTTTATTGGAATTATTGGATTTGCTCTGCCTTTTAGCTTCTCAATGAGAACCTAAAACCCTTAAAATTTTTTTGAATAGAATCTTAAATGTGTTCTTGTCAATACTGCCTACTGGGAATTTCTTCCAGTTATTTTGTGACTTGTGATAAATGTTTTATGGCCTTTTTGCTTTGTGCTTTGCATGCATATGTCAAAGCTCTATATTTTGTGATCTCAAATCATTGTTCCTACTTTCTAGGGTATAGCTACCTTGTGCCTTTTTAAGACTGTGTCAATTGGCTCTTGTGTCTTGTATTTTAGTAACAAAAGAGGAAGGATGGTAAAAAGCAAAGGTATAAATTTGGAGGTGGCTGGGATAGGGATATATTGATTTAATAAGCTATAGATTTTATAATAATGAGCAAATATTATGGTATTAAAATATTTTCTATTTTGCATGTTTATTTTCTTGTTACACAATACATTTAAACTTTTAGTGTTTAAGAAATTGTCTTAGACTAAAATTGATAGTACTTTTCCCTCATGTTAGCATAGCCCTGCATGTTTTTACTATCATCATTAATTTAGAGACAGACACTTAAGAGTTAAAGGACATTTAACTTTCTCTTTAGTGGACATCTGTGTCAAATATATGAAATTATTTTTGTTATAATTGTAATAGCCTCTAATGATTTCATTTGTCTATAGAGAAGTCTCAGGAATCTACAGTTATTTTGGGTTTTGCAGCCTTTATAAGTCCTTATAATATAGACTACTGATTTCTCCTCTGTATCCTGCTCATTGTTGAAAAGCCAGAGCTATTTTTAACATTTACACAATTTCGATAGATGATTCTTCATTCCACAAGGTTTGGTGCTAAATCTGTGGAGCCTTTCATAATCATATCCTTTTTGTGGTTTGCTTGAATTTGATCACAGTGGCTGATTTCATGCATTGATAATGAAGGCTTAGGTTGCCTGTTTCTCGGCATAAATCCACCTCAGACTTGTACGTTGACAGTGCTTCTGGTTTCAGCACGCATGGAGATATAGAATTGAAATTGCTCTGCTTTCTTTACAAATGACTCAGAGTGTGCTTGTCCTTCCCTAAAATGTTGCCAGCGTGTAGAGGATTTTCAATGAGCAGTGCAATAAGCCAGCTACTGGGAAGGTTTGGAGTGGCTCTGATATAACGTGGTGCTGTCACACAGATGATCAGGGCTGGAGCCAAGTCTCGGTAGCACTGTGCATCACCCTGGTCACATACTGGAAGTTTTGTTTATCCAACTTGATTGCTCTCGGAGCTGGTGAAAGCCCTGCCAGGATGTGGAGTGGACTTCCTAGCAGAGGTGAGCATTTTTATTCTAAAACTTGGATGCTGGGGTCTGGGATGTCAGTGACAGATTCTTTCCGACGTTGTGCTAAATCCTGTGGAGTCATCAATTGTGCTGATCACATCGTGCTGACACATCTGAAGGGGCAAACCTGAAGAGCAAAATGTATGATTCTTTGATTTTATTGGGAAGTAACTCCTTAAATGGGTGTGATCAGCATCCTTTTCCTTCTGTGCTAGCTGTTTGCCGAGGACATCTTACCAGTAGGTGACTTCCTTTGCATTTTAAACATTCAGAACAAGTCAGTGATATTATGCGATTTGCTGTCATTACTAAAAGTAGGTAATTAGCAGTGTTATTATGTGCTTCAGGTATATTTAAAAGGCTATAAACTAAATGTACTTTCTAGAATCTTTGACATGAAAAACATAGGAGGAAAGAAGTCATGTTTACAAGATACCTAAGAAAGTAAGTGAAATGGATTACATTACTGGAGTTGACACCTTGTTAAGCTTGACATTATTAATAATTAAAAGTTATGACCTGTCGTGCACTGGACCACCAACAGTAATTGATTTCTAGTGATGGTGTGCTGAATGAGAGAAGGAGGAAATTAACAGCATTTCTTCATGAAGCCTGTTTTAATTAAATGTGATGTTTTAAATGTAGCAGATTTTATAATTTAAATGTAAATAATGTACTAACCCTCACCTGAGGAAGTTCAATTGCTAGATCATCATGCTTGGGAAGGTCTGATGTAGCATTGTGAGTATAGGGTATTTGAAAGCCAACTAGATAAGAGCAAGCTCAAAGTTAACCTCCAAGTGGATGAAATCCCATTGCTTAGGTTCAGTTAAACTCCAATTCCTATGAGAAGCTGTTTCTAAACAAGAAAGGAGTGGGAGGGTTATGATCTATTCAAATAACATTGTGCTTATTAAGAGTGTTTAGTGTGTTGGGTCTGTAGAGAAATCTGTTTTTATTGATTGGAAGCAGCTAACAAGGCACATGGGCTGTGTGTCTGTGTGTGTGTGTGTGTGTATACCTTATATGTGTTTTTCCTGCTAAATTTATTTGAGGCAGCTGTTTTACAGGTTTCAGCTTTAAAGTCATAGATAAGTGTGTATCTGTTTGACAGAAGACTCAAGAACCCCGTTCACTGCCAGTACGCGTAAAGCTTGGCTAAGCAGACGCATCAGGGGCAAACCATTTGTGTTTGCCAATCTGTCTCGGCAAGTCCCAGGGCCACTATCTTGCTAGAAGCCACTGTGTGCTTTTGAAAGCATGAAATTAGTTTTATACTGAGCACATGGTTTCTCATTTAGCAGCTCTTTTTATGGTAATGGTCAATTTATGGTTCACTGCCAGGATTTCGGTGTTCTGTCAAAGCTGATAGCTTTGCTAAGGTATCTCTACAAGATTAAAAAAAGCGCAGAGGTGGGAAGAGCCTAATTAGACTCTCAAGAAGAGACTCTTACCTTCAATCTAGTCTACTCTCTGGATGCACTGTCATTTCTTCAAAGTTCCTTTATGTTGTTTAATCCAGGGCTTACAGATTTAAAGTTGCTAACATCTACCACTTTGGACCTTCCCTAACATGTGGCATCAAAATAGCTATGTTCGGAAATGTAAAGTATTTGTTTACCTTTCTGCGGTGCTTTTATAGAAAACCACTCTATTAGTGCCGACCGTATTGTGCAATTCATCATTACACTTACCTGCTTGTCTGGTAATGCATCCTCGAGCACTGTTGGAGAGAGTGAAAAGGTTTTGTACATTTTGTACTTGATATAAATGACCCGTACTTTGTTGTACATATATGTGCTATGAGTAGAGTGAGTTAAGGAATAGACTTAAACCAGCCTGAAGATACATTAAAAATTTGCAAAATGTCTTCTTTCATGCAACGGCCTTATCTAGAAAAACAAAAGCTCTCAGATGCTAAAACTGTAGAAATATTAAATACAGTTTTTGTTTCTACAGAATGATAATAGGTGAAATGCACTTGTAACTGTGGTTAGAATGCTGTCTTTAGATTTCTCTTTCCATCTCTATTTCCAGCAAGAAAATAGCCCTTGCTGAAAGTGGTGCTGGTCATAAAACATTTTGGAATAGAGGTGATCAAAATTAGGATCAGGACATTTAGTGGGGTATTTATTCTGTGCTTGTTCTTTGCATGGTGGTAATGGATATGGAGGTGGAATAGGATACACGGAATGGTGCTCATATACTTTTTCTCTCATGTGGTCTTGACAGTGGAACTGAAAACACCTCCGAAATCTTGAATTTCATGATTTTTTTCTTGTTAATCGTTGGATCTTTGCCTAGGTTAAGTGATTACACATGATTAAGGATTCAAGCTAAAATGTTATTATTGAAATGCAGGGTATAATATGTGCGATTATAATTAGAAAAAGATTTTCTGTTTTTAGATGAAGCAAATTTTAAACAACTTATTTTTCTTCTGTTCTTTTGGGAATGTCATGACACAAGTCACCATCAGATTGTCAGGGGGGCCTTGCTTTAGATTTTGACTTACAAATAACTATCTCATATGTATCACTTCCCCAAAACCCCCGAAACAAACTGAATTTGTGGGTTGAGAATTAGAAAGTTAGAGGGCATTGAAATTTCTCTGTGAAACTCTTGATGATATAATGTGTTTAGTAAAGGAAAACCTTTAAGCAAGTTTTAGAATGTCAGAATTTTCCTAGACTAGTGAAACTTGTCATACTACATAGAACACAGAAAATTCACTCAGAAGACATGCTTAATTTGCCATATCTGCCTGAAGTCTTTATAGCAATTTCTCTTTCATAAGAAATAGGAATTAGGAAGTCATCAGGAGGATGTGAATCTCAAAAATCTCAGTGATTTACCTGCATCTTTTCACTTTTATGTCAAGGGATAGCATCTTGACTTGTTCCTCAGCAGATCTTAAATATTATTTGTTATAAAAGGTAGCAGATATAGTAAACCTGTTTTGGTTGAGAGACATAATTGCAAAATCAAAGTCCTCTCCAAGTTCATTGGGCTTTCCCAATTGCATACATTCAATAATTAGTTTGGACAACGTATAGAATTTGTAGCTTGTTTTGAGGTATGTTGCTGAAATGACTATACTTAGTGAGAAAATGGGTTCTTGCCTCAACCTTCTATTTTCTTTCAGTCTTTTCACTGACTTCCTTTTCCCACTTCCTATTAATAAACTTGGAAAACCTAGTTTTAGGGTTGCCAGATTTAGCGAATAAAAATATCGGACTCCCAGTTAAATTTGAATTTTAGCTAAAACAATGAATAATATTTTAGTAAAAATATGTGCCATGCAAAATTTGGGGCATACTTCTACTGAAAATTGTTCATTGTTTAGCTGAAATTCAACTTTGAGTGGGTGTCCTGTATTTCATCTGGCAACCTTACCTACTTTCGAAGGAAGAAGGTGAATCTCCAACAATGGCCTAGAAGCCAAAATGGAAGCTTCACATTCCTGCAACGGCAGTCAGTTCTTACTGTTAGGGTTTATGCCTGAAAACTACTATGGTGAAAAAGTTGCCATTTGAGAAACTTAAAATGATGTAAAGAAAAATAGGATTGGTGGAGTCAAAACCATGAGTAAATGATGAAAGCCTCCTTTAATTACTGAGATAAAACAATAAAGGCGGTACATTAAAGAACAGCTGTCAGTAACACTTTAAATAAATAATCATGAGTATTATACAATTAACTTCCCATTGTTATCCCTTGCCAACTGGAACATTTTCAGGATTTTCCTTCCTCAGCAGGTTTGAGATGCTTATAAATTAATTTTGTTTTGTTGTAGTTAAGAGGCATAATAAGAGGTCCTTCCCTCAGTGCCTCTCCCCTACCCCTCCATCTGCCTTTTATTCTAATGTGCATTGCCTTTTTGATTTTAGGGCTCAATTTTTGACTGCCACCCTCTAGGTTTCTCAGAGAGGCAGAGTGACTTGCAAACTTGACTTAGAAGAAAACCTGTGGGATCCTTTCATTATTCAACTCACCACATCTGAGTAAAAGAGAGTAGAGATAATATTTATTATATGCCCGCTATTTGCCTCATACAGTGTCAAAATATTTATAGGAAGGTTTTTATTGAATTTTTCTAAAACTTTATAACATATTAATGTAATACTCATTGTACACATGCCAAAGGTAGTTACCAAAACCCTGTTCACAGCCCCAAGCTACCCCTGTTTTAACCACACCAGAATAGAGCAGAACATTCTCTCATGGACCTGAACGTCACTCTCACACACTGGGCAACCTCCTTATGAGAGAATAAACTGGTCCTGCTCTGAGACTGTCACCTACGGCTATATTGCAATATCGTCTTTGCTCACTTAGCCTTCTGCATCACCTTTCTTCACTCTTCTTTCTTCCTAATATCTCCCTCCTACTTTTTGTTGTTGTTGTTAATATCCTTAACAGGCATGACTAGACATAAATGTGTAATTTGATTCTCAAAATTAGAAAAAATAAATAGAAGGGAACCACATATACTGTAACAGAATTTTGCATTAGGAAAGACCTTGTAGTTGATTAGTGAACAATATGGAGAAGATGTTTGGGATAATTTCTTTAACCTTTTTGTTTCCGGTCTAAAATGCTACCTCGGTTCTCTCCCTGTCACTCATGTAACATGTCAAAACAGGAACCTATTTTGTGCCCAAGTTGTTCAGTTGAGTGAGAGTACAATTAACCCAAGTTTTGGAAATGAATTAAGTCTACCATCGCAATAAAGTACTATTCAAATAAACCACTCTTTGAATTAAATGTTACCTGCCTACACACACACACAAATGATCTAGTTCATTCCTCAGTGTCTATTGCCCTAGAGGACAAATTCTTGTTTTCTTCCATTTGTTTTTTCATATCTATTAACAGTATTTCAGTCTGATTATTTTGAATATGCAAAAATATTTGTTGCCTCTGCTCATCAGTGCTTCCCACTTTTTCCTAGTTATAAATGTTACTGTGTTATGCATTACTTCTAAGTGTTTATAATGGCATCAGTGGCCTTTTCTGGCATCTAAACTCTGCTCATTGGGAAAAGATTCTGATTCCTTTTTGCCTTAAATATTCTTCTACTCCCATCCCTATGTTGGCTTCAGTGTCCTACTTACTGCAGTCCTATTTGGTTGTGTGGTGTGTTTGTTATGGAAAAATACCAATGTGAATCCATAATCTAAATTTCAATCACTAAATATCTTCCAACAACATTTTTTCCCTTCCAACATGTCCTCAAATTTCTAGAAAAGATGCTGGTGGGTAAGTGAAAGTTGCTAATTTGAAGCAACTTCGACTAAAGTTGCTAATTTGAAGCTATTTCTCTTAATTTCCTAAAAGGTGAAATTGTTTAACAGCTTTTTTTTTAGGCAAATGGCAATTGAATAATAAACAGATGCCTCCCGCAGGGAACACCTATACTGTCAGAGGTGGGGAACCTTCTGTCTTCTTCTGATTTCTTCCAGGAAGTCTGCAACACCACTGGGACATTTAGCCAAACATCTTTGTGCTGACATTTCAAGCTTATTGTGTGAATTTCACTTGTAGATCTGTGGTAATGCTAGTTCTATTTTCTCTCCCTGATTCACTCCATTAGTGTGGCTTTTAAAAACAGATAATGGAAGGAAAGACTTTCCATGAAGAAGCCTCTCCTCCCAGCAAGTTAAAGGGGTATTTCTTTACTCGAGATTTTTGGGGGATGCTAGGAAAGGGCAGGCTGAACTTTGAAGGAATTTCATCATATCCAGGAGTAAGCAGATTCAGAAATGAATCTTCAGGGACTTGTTTTTCTGGAATTCTTCTATACTTTTATATTTTTATTATTGCATAATGGGTAATAATATATTTGTAATAAATTAATTAACTCATAACTGGAGCTTTTGGATTTTGTGTAATTTAGGTACACAGCAACTTTTGTGTGATTAAGGGGAGTAAGCAGTGGATACCACTACTGCAGTAGTTAGAAATCTTATAATGGGCTGTGAGTCATGCTTTAATTGGGGTAAGGAGAAAATGGGAAGGGCTTGGGCATGACCTCTGAAGCTTATCTCTTGCTTCAACTACAACTGACTTAACCAGCATCAGATCCCCATGAGCAAATTTTATCGTTGTCCTTTTTTAGTAGAGTGAATGCAGTAAATAGTATATAATGGGACTTAGTAATTACAGCAATCATAGTTAACTTTCAAGCTAACCATGTGCCCAACCCTTTATATGTATAAATTCATTTAATCTTATAACAGCCCTATAGGTAAGTACTAGGGAAACTGAAGTACAGGGAGGTTAAGTTACCTGCGCAAAGTCAGCCAGCTAGCTTGCCTGAGATTTGAACCTTGCAGTAGGGCTGAGAATCCATGCTCTTAACCAATGCCCTAGACTAGCTCTCTGTAAGACATTTAACAAAGTCATTGTTGATATTATTTTGTGAACAAAATAGAAAACTGTAGACTTAGTGATAATATAATTTAGTGAATTTGTAACTGGTTGAATGCCTATATCTAATGTGTACCTGGAAAATATTAACTTCAGGTAAGGCTCTAGGACTCTGCAATGGCTTGATGAGACCATTGATGACCTGGGTATTAAATTTGTAGATGTTATCAAATTGGGATAATACATACATAGGAAGACACAATGAATTTAAATCCTGATATCCAGGTTACCACCCACTCCAAATAAATCAGAATTCTTGGGGGTACAATCCAGGAATCAATATTTTTAAAGCCCTCAAGGTGATTCCAATGTGCAGCACCAGTTAGAATCATTGTTCTAGAAAAATGGCTCAACTCCAGTATGTTCAATTTCAATGAACATAAATAGAGAAAGGAGTGAAAAAAAGATGTAGGAATATTGATGAGGTATACTCATATATGAGTCAAGAGTATGATACAGTTTCCCCCTGCAATCTAAATGTCTACCATAGATGGTATTTATAGGCATAGAGCATCTATAAACAATGAAAGTTGGAGTCCTGCTCTTTGCTCAAGTGGGCAGAGTGTGCCTGGAGTTTGGATGTCACACAGAGGGCTTTAGGTACTTTCATTTCAGAGTGATGATCCTGGCCAAGGTGGACTCAGTACTTTGTCATGGGGAAGAGATTATTAGGGGATTTATTACACAATTCCTATTTGAATTATAGTTTTTCAGTAAAGACTCAGATAAAATTAAGATCAGTAGATGGACTTTTCAGGAAGAAATATTTTTGCTTCATATAAAGAACGTCCCAATAGAGCTATCTGAAGATGAAAGGCTTCCTTTGTTGGATGTGGTGCACATCCCTTGTTGGTGTTATTGAAACAAAAGGCAGAATGTGACTTGGGCCTGTGATAAAGGTGGTTTAAGGTTGGATGGATGGTTAAAGTAGATGATCCTCAAACCTCAGAGTCTAGATTATATGACCATGTTAAATCAAAAAGGTAAATACATTAATGACCATTTGTACATTACATTAGTTCTGCATTTAGGAGAAGCAGCAGAGCAGATGGGTTATGGGAACAGTTTCTGGAGCATTCAAAGCCCAGCTGCACCACAACTCGGCTGCCTGATCCCTGAAAATTACTTCACTTTCCAAGTCTCAGTTTCCTCATCTGTAAAACAAGAATAATAACAGTCTCCACAGCATACATTTGTTGTAAAGATTAAGTGAGAATAATGTACATCTTTGTACATTATCTTTGCATGGCCAGTTGAGGGAAAAGGGGAGGAATATGATATAATCAGAATTTATCATAATGAAAGCTGTAGGGTTGCCAAATGATGACACTATGGTTTGGTGCAGTAAGGACTCAATAAATGCAGCTCATTATTATTTTCGAATCATTCTTTCCTTGATTATAGCTGTCTTCTAGCAAAAATTAGGATCTGAAAGATAAAACCTAAAACAGGGAAGTACTGATGGGAGATGTGGGGCTGGAGTTTAGGAGACCCAAGTTGGATGGCAGGGCACTGAGACTGTATAAAGAGCGGGCCAGGGTGAGAAAGGAAGGGAGTTTATGAAAGGGGGATTGAGGAAGCTTATTGCTTCTAACTCTTCATCCATTTTCAACTGTTATTTCATTTGATCCTAACTGTAACCCTGAGAAGTAGAGAAAGTAGTATTTGTTAATTATACTGATAATAAATCAGCATCATCAAAAAGGTAAGCGACTTGCTGAGGAGAGCAGAACTGTAAGTCACATCTAGACCTCTTGAACCCCGCTCCCCCACTGAACAGCTTCTGTACATCCCACCAATTTCTTCTGCCTAGTTCTGTGTGCAGCCCAGCTTGAATGTTTACGTTTGAATGAGGACTTACCAGCAGAGACCATAAACAGTGTGACAAAGTGTTGAAATAAAGGCAAGATGTGAAAAGAGAATAGGGTTAGTGAGTGGCGTTTACTCCAGGGATAAAGTTTTAAAGCTTTCCTGTTGATTGGAAGACAGCATTTAAAGAAGGTTGGATTGAGGATTAAAAGCTCAAGAAGTAGCACTACCAGTCAATGATGTTAACGTTATTATCACATTTTATTGTATCTGACTACTGAAAGGGCTTTCTGTGTAATATAATTAACTATCCTTGGCACACCTTATGCTAAAGGACAAGCTTCTTTAGCATGGCATAACAAATACAATAGTTAACAAGAATCACCATATATTAAAAGTTTAATGGTCCAATGAGTTGGGAGAGGAGGAAAGGCAGGAGACTAAAGTTTGTGCTTTTATTTTTTTTAATCAAAATAAGAGCTAAAATATCTGCAAAATTGATGAAGAAAAAATGTGCCATTATTTATTTTTTAGACAAAGTTGTAAGGCCCCAAAACAAGTATCAAATAAGATGGAGAGTTTTATAAATTATTCTGCATACTCTTATTTCAATAAATACAGATTATAAATATAGATGAGTAAGTAAAAATAATCCTTCATCTAATCAGAACCTACAATTATTTGCCATAATTGTTACAATCATGGTTCTTGCTGACCAAGGTATTACATTTAGTTTTCTTTTTCACATTTAAATATGTCTATGTAAAAACATTAATATTTAAGGTAAAAGCTCTTTACCCATGGTTAGCTACTTCAAAACTCAAACAGTACCTGTATTCTATTATTGTACTTGTCATACTGCATATTTATTTTGAAATTATCTTTATTTCCTATTAGACTGTGAATATTTTGAGGCTAGCATCTGTGTCATGATTCTTTGAAATATGTGATTCTCAATACAATACCTCACATATAGTAAATGATACACTGAAAACATTGACTAAAGGATAGGACACTTAAATATATAGGAATCTGAATACTTGTACAGAACTCAATATATTATTTGATATCGCTGTTCATAAAAAGATCAAGTCTTTAATTAAAACTACAGTGAGATACTATTTTTCTTACTTATCAGATGGGTAAGAGCATGCCATATGATAATACAACGAGTTAGCTAGTGTGTGGGTATAGGGGTATTCTCATACTTTGTTGTATGGAATGTAAATTGATTCATGTATTTGCAGGGCAATGTGGCCATAACTATCAAAACTTAAAATATGCATATCTTTTGACCTCGCAATTCCACTACCAGATTTAGTCAACATAATGCTCACATACGTATACAAAGATATAAACAGAATAAATTTCCTTGCATGTGTGTATATACATATACAATAACAAATAATGTTATTGTCACATTATTGTCACAGAAAATATAGGGAAAATATTCATCAATATATGATGGTAATAATTATGATGTGTCCATGCAATGTGATATTATGTAGTAATTTAAAATAATAAGATACATCTGTAAAACTTGATATTGAATAATCTATAAGGTATAAACAACTAGCAATATGCAAAACAAAGTATATATTGTTTGTGTAAAAGATATGAGTGTGTATTTGTGTGTACATACATATATAAATACATACAGAGAGATAGAAAAAACAGAGGGAGAAGGAGGGGAACAGGAAAAACTGAAAAAAAGAATGAATGAATTTATTTCATGAGGGGACTGGATTCAAAGTAGAATTAAACTGTATACCTTTTGTACTGTTTGGAATAGACTTACATTTAACTATTATACCCTTCTATAATTTTGAATTTTTTAACATACACATGGCTTATTTGGTGAATAACAAATATACTCACATAGAAAAGAAAATGAAAGATGAAAAAAGTGGAGGGAAAATAGAAGGAATGTGAGGTGGTCAAAAGTTATCACGGTAAAAGCTTGTAGGGTTGCCAGATGATCACTTTATGTTTTCTAGTCACAGTTAAGGGATGAGAAAAGATGTAGAGCGGAAGCTGCCCCTCCAGGCAATTGGATGGTGATCCAGCCTGTTGCCCTTTGTCCTCCCAAGTGTCTGCTTCCTACGAGTTCAAGGTGAAAACCGGTGTTTGGTCAAGGCCAGAGCGGATGTTGCACTGGCTCTCTATGACCATTTCTGGTGTCCAGCCTTAACCTGCCTGATAGTACATGTTTACCTTCCAGTACTTGCTGGAAGTACACTCCTCAAGTATTCATGATTATACGTAGTCATTTGAGTGTCCCTCCCGTAAAAACCTCCACTTGTCTTTCTTTTGGATGTCCACGTAAAACACCAGTGCCTTAGGGAACTTCAGCTTTGTGATGGAAATAAAAACTTCTAAAGTAGCTCAGGTAAAGTCACACCACCATGTAAAAAATAAAGGAAGAAAGACCAAAACCACATTAAAATAATGAGAAAGGATGCCTTAAATTCTGCAAACATGACAGCGTTCAGTCCTGCACTGAACTTACCCTGTTGTTTTTTAATCTCATACATTTAGTTCTCTGAGAAACTTATAACACTGGATGATCTTCCCTTTGGGGTTGTAACATAAAGGCATGATGAGATGATAGACATTTTATTATGAATTCCCTTGCTTCTATGGGCTTAATGTTGAGTTTGAATGTTAATTTAACTCATTCTTTTTGTTTAATAAGCTCAAAATCTCAGATGAAACAAAATGGGAGTGATTTTATATTCAACATCAGCTTACAGAACTGTAGCATGAACAGTTTGATTAATATTATAATCAGCTAACTATTGATTAACTAAAATTTTCCTTTTTTCATCTAATTGTTCTAAATTGGCTGGACTGCTACTCTTTAAAATATGGTTTTATTTGCATTTGAGGATGATGCTATTGTATTTTCAGAACCATCCAGACCCTTTCCCTGTTATAATCAGCTGTACAATTCCTGGCATTTATGCATTACCTATACAGGATTAAGAGTAAAGTGTTTGTGAATCCGTAAAGAGCCAACTGGATGACAGGAACACCGTGAGCTTAGTCTCAGGTGCACCACGCTCTAAATTGGCTGAGCTGATTGAACCAAGTCAGTTGACCTAATGCTAACATTCTGTGAATTTCCCTCTTTCTTTGCCTCATACAAAATGACAACAAAACCAGAGCAGGGGAAGATGCCTTACCAAAGTCTCCCTGTGAGACAGTTTTAATGGGTTCTAAGAGATGTCCAAGGATCGCCACAGGGAAAATAATACCCAAACTACAAAGGGTGAACATTAGGACAAGAAAGAGAGAGAGATCTTAATCCAAATAACCACTTTTCTTTCCTTTGGTAGGCATTCTCTGTGTAGAGTTTAGTGCCACACGGTGGTCTGTTTGTGGCATGTCTGGAGGGGGCGTTGTTTATGAGGGACTCAAAAATCAGCATTGGCAAAGCAGGCAAGCTCATGGCAGAGGGCTTGGTATCTCATCTCGCACAGCTTCCCAGCCCTGGCCTCACGTGAGAATCAGTTGCGGAGTTTTTAAATAATACAGGTACTTAGGCTCCACCCATATCTATTAAATCAGAATCGCTGGCACAGGTGTTTTTAAGAGCTCCTCAGTTTGTTCTAAAGCTACCTCCGAGAACCCGTTTGTGCTCTACAGTGCAGGTGCAGTCTTTGAAAGCAGCATCACGATGAATTGATTGTGAGGAAACTGTGAAGACTGAGGTAAGAGAGCACGGTAGCAAAGAGTTAGTGATTTGGTATCAGGCAGACACAGGTTTAAACCCGACTCTGACTCTCATTATTAAATAGCTGTGTGGGAGACTTCTCTAACCTCTCTAGGGTCAGTTTTCTCATCTGTGAAATGGACCTCACTGGGAGGTATGATGATCAAACGAAGTTACATATGCCAGAGAGCCTGGCACAATGCTTAAAAATATGGTAATTGTGGGAAAAAATAAAAGCAGAGCTATGGGCCTTCCTAAGTTTGCAGGCTTGGCTACCTCTTTTGTACAAAATGTGAATAATACTACCCAGATCTGAACATACAGGCTGAAAGCTAATGTATGCATATTTTGCTTGAAGAAACAGATGCATTCCACAGGGTAAATGCATATTCTAAAAACTTAATCCATTTTAAGTCACTTCTGTGATAAAGTCTAAGTTATATTTTTATAGCAAAAAGGAAAAATTCTCGATAGGTGGCGTTTATAACTTTTGTTGCCTTAGGATGTGCTGGCCATTGTGGAAAGCCAGTGCACGGCAGGGATTCTTTCAAACTTAATTACACTTTGATTTTAGGCCGTTTCTCCTCTATCTTGCTGTCATCCTATCTCTTTCCCTTTGTATCATAATAATTTTTCTATTACTTCACACTAAATCTTCTGGATATAATTTCTTTCCAAATCATTCATTCGATTATTCAATAACATTTATTAAGCATAGATTTTGCAGTAAATTCTTTTTGTTGTTGTTGTTTTTTGTTGTTGTTGTTGTTTTTAACAACCCTAAGCTAGAGACAAACTAGATTCTTTATCATCAGTATAGAAGCAGTACCCAACTTGCAAATGAAGTCTGTTACAATAATTGATTTGTAAGTTAACTAGTGGTTTTGAAGCATTTTCTTACAGATTTAGTATTTTAAGTTAGGCCTATGCTTCCAAAACAACTAAGCACCAGGAGGAATATTTCAGAAAAAAATAATGCACGATTTCATAGGAAGAACCAAAATCTATACTACTAATAGAAAGTAGTAAAGGGGACAGGAAGTAGGACCTAAGAAGTCAAGGTATGCATTGAAATGTTTTTATTATGTCGAGGTCAACATTTTTCTCCTTTTCTAACATTACGTTATATAAAAGAATGTCTTCTTGAGTACCGGGAGAATGAGGGATGAGGCCACTTAAAGTTATTTACTGAAGAAAATGAAGTGGTGGTCATATGATTTATCATTGAAATGGAACACTTTTAAGAGTTATCAATGATTAAGCCAGGACCCAAGCATAAACTCAGCCTTGCGTCATGCTGGAATGTGTGGTCACTGTAAGTAGGAGTGTGGTCAATCTTAGAATTTTCCCAATGCACTGTTAAATAGATATAACAAGAATCCGGAAATATTTAGATTTAATAATTTAGAATTAACAACTAAAGCAATCCTAGCCTTAGACCTTTACAATATTGAATCTATTGCCTTCCTGAGAGCTAATATTTATGTGACCTTTAGAATATTTAATAAATTGGACAGGATGCGTATTTCACATAAGTATTATTTATGCAACTTGAAAAATAACAAGACTAAGAAGCTGTACTAGTTAATAATATGTCTTTAAATTTGAAAATGCAAGGTACCATTTTGGTTTTTACTGATTTTTGTCACCATAGTCTTGAAAATACTGAGAGGTTTACTTCTGTTTTCAAAGTCTGTTTTCTGAGACCATTTTACACTCGTAAGATTGTTTCCTTGGAATCTTAAACTAGATTGGGTCCACCTCCAGCTGTCTCAAATTGTGTTTAATCACCAGGAAAGTTCTGTTGATTGTCAATGATGTTTGCTTGATTAATTCAGCTCTGGCTGGGTTGCCTTTTTACCTGAGTCTTTCAGCATGTCCTAGAAAATTAAATGTTTCCTTTTGGGATTTTCAGGAAACTTGAACTAAAAAGAAAGTTAATTTCTCTTGTTTTTTGAAAATAGAAGAGTGTTTTCATTAGTTTTCTTTAATCCAGTTTTGACTGCAGTGTAAATATTTTATGTGAACTAAATTTTCTTTGAGTCATGTTGTTACTCCACTGTATTACTAGAATTTAATCTATTCTTTGTCTGATAATCTAAAGCATAAACTACTTGAATCCTTTTAAAAGATATTACTTGAGGGGTTGGATTTAAAACAATTTAAAGAGTATTTATGCTATCTTAGTTTTTAATAATCTTTAATAGTTTCCTGACTTGATCTTTTATCAAAAATTCATAAATGTGCTTTAAAATTATAAATATATACATTGGCATGGCTGTTTTTGAAGAGTATTTTCATATTGATTTCTGTCACTCACTCTTTAGCGTTATTTTTTTTTCTGTCCCAAAGCATTCCTTAAGGACTACAGTTTGGTAACCAGTCTTAAGGATTTCTGATGACATCAGTTCTTTGAGAAGAGAGTGTAACATATTGAGACCAAAGAGTAGTAGATTTAAAATCGAAAGTTGTTTAAAAATATTTGCGCATATAATAATGCTGTTGTATTTTGGGCTACAAAAAAGGTTAACTGTGAGAAAGATAAATTTTCAGGACCCCATATTCACAATCGTGTATCTTTTACATTCACTGCTGTCTTCTATATAAAAGTGGTCACATTGTAGTGTAAAGAATAGCAGATGAGAGTTGGGTTTTCTGGATTCTCATCTTGAGGCTGCTACCAATTGATTCTGAGACCTTGAGTAAGTCATATAACTCTCTGGGCGTTAAAGTCCTTATCTCCAAATAAGAGATTCAGACGACATATATGTGTGTGTGTGTGTGTATATATGTAGTCTCTCTCTATATATTCTATATATACTATATATATGCAGTACTCTTTAAGAACTATGTAAGCCAGAAATTTATAGGAAAATTCTCAGGATACTTTTCATGTGACTTCGTTTTATCGGTTCTTTTTTATTCTTCTCATAAATTTTTGAAATTCGACTGCATTAGTTTAAAAAAAGAGAAGAAAATTTGTAATGTTTTTTTATTTTCTCCAGCATTAGCTGCTGTAAGAACATGAAGGATTAAATGAGAGATCATTATTGAGATAACTACGCCCGAAGAGTTTAATGATGTGTATTTTATTCAGGCAACTTTCTCATTGATTTTTGTCTAAAAGAGTCAAACCTGACAAAAGGGCAGTTGCTCTTCGAGAATGGGGATGAGCTACATTTGTTTTAAGATTCCGGACATTTTCTGTGGTTGTGATACTCTTCATAAATATCTTGAAGTTTATAAATATCTTCATAAATATCTAGAACACTATACATACTATACATATTGTTTATTATCATCAATATTCATTCATTTTACTACTAAATATCCTTTTTATAGACTTTACAAAAATGCCCCAGTGATGTGATTTGTCACCCAGTGAAAACCTGCTGCCTCCAAGCTAATCTGGGCATCTGCTCGCAAGTAAGATTTTCCCCAATGTTCAAAATAAATCTTTTTAGTCACTTTATGGTAGCTTTTGATGTGCTCCATATGGCTTAAATACATAGAATTTAGGTGTGACGTGATGTTTTTCCATGGTGGTTATTCAAATCAG
Source organism: Lepilemur ruficaudatus (assembly GCA_963574885.1). Taxonomy (NCBI): domain Eukaryota; kingdom Metazoa; phylum Chordata; class Mammalia; order Primates; family Lepilemuridae; genus Lepilemur; species Lepilemur ruficaudatus. Next base: position 8,156 of record CAUYRT010052098.1, on the reverse strand, counting down.
TTTTTATTTGATCATGTTCATTGGTTACATTTTTAATCATATGTAATTCCTAGTTTTTTCTTGCTTTGTATATAAATCTAAATTTATAAAAATAAATATCTAAGCAGAAAGACTGTGACTGCAGTCTACTTAAGTAGATTATAAATACTTTTCAAGTGACAAATGTTGTTACTGTTTCTCATAGTTAATCCTTAAAAGGCCAGAAGTAGTCATTTATAACTGTAGCAATCATATACCTTTCAGATATTATTTTCCTAATTATATGGGACTTGCCAAGTGTTTCATTGTGAGATAGTTCATGCTGTAAGATCGTAATATTGCTCACATAATACAACTCCCATTAAAAATTCTCTGGATAAGAAATTAAATCAGTTGTATTTTATATTATTTAGAGATTATTTTTGGAAAGATAAAACTGATGCATTTTTAAATAGGATAATTCAAATGAGAATTTATAATATTAATTTTAATATATTTTGAATTTATAAAAATAATAAAGTCATAAAAATTGAGGGATTATGTGAAAAAAATCTTCCGTTTCACTGAAACCATCTTTAAAGGCAGCTGTGATCTATTTTTAATGTTGAGTATTTGTTCATCTCATTTGAACTGATCACTCTAGTTCAGGTGCTCCAAGAACACACTCGGAACTCTATTAATACTTACACCATAGGATTAATATTTCAAGACAGCATGGCATGCTCATTTAAGTCACACACTTTGGAGTACTTGAGTTGAAGTAATGTAGATTCTGATCTCCATTCTGCATTAGCTGGCCCAATGTCTGTCAATATCCAGTCCACTTAGTCAACATCTCTCTGTGGTTTAATTTGCTGATACTGAAAATAAGGAAAATGGTATCTACTCTACAAAACTACAGACATGCTATGTATATTACATGAGATTATGTCTATAAAGTTATTTGTAAAGCACAAAGGCAATATTAATACTAATTATCTCCTCTTCCTCCTCCTCATCATCATTGTAAGTTATTTTTTAAACAAACAGAAGTAGCCCCTAATTTTCTGGCTACTTTTTTGTTACTAATATTGGACTTTGCCATCATGAAATGATGTAGAAAGTCTAGAATAGGAGCACTAAAGAGTGGCTTGTAATAAAAACACTAAATTACCATCACCACAATTTATTGACATCTTACCATGTGTCAACCACATGATAAGAGCTTTGTATATAAAAATCACATTTAATGTTTTAAAAATTGCTGCAGTATAGATACTAACACCCCCGTATCCTAATGAGCAACAGAGACCAGAGAGTAACTGCCCCTCAGTCACACAGCTAGTTAGTGGAAGAGTTAGGAATGTGACCCCAGGCTTATCTAATTGTGTTGTTGAAACAATGCCTAGAGTGGGGCAGAAGGACCTGAAAGGAAACACAGAAAGGATACGAAGAAGTGCAAGACATGTATTAAGAAGATGAAAAGAAGCATGAAGCAGTCTTCTACCTCTGAGACTGCAAATGATGGTAATTGATTTGTTAGGGCAATGAATAAACAAGAGATTTTAATAAAGGGAAAGACACAGAATACCAAAGGTGACCCTACCACACCACTCTGTTTTTTAACTGACATTTTATACTTGTAAAGGAAGTTGTGAAAGTTCCTGTGGAGAGACGGTTTGAAATAACAATTATTCACAAGAATGCAAAAGTGAGAACTACCACTTTAGGGAGATAAGCAGAAGCTCTGTCTCTAAGATTTCATTCTAAGAACACTATACATCTTTTCCTATAAGGTAGTAAGGGAGTATGCTATTGTCTAGATTATCCCACTGTCATTTTTTAAACATTTGTATATATACAAAGGTTCATACATTAAGAAGAATCTGGGGTTCTTTGAAACATCTCGTCAATTTGAACATAGTCATTGCTATCAAATATTTATTTTTTTTAGCCTTTCTCAAGCAATTTGCATAGTAATTTCTTGTTAAATTTCTGTGCTTCCAGTTGTCAGTTTTGCACCATTTCTTGTCAATTTCACACTGTAAAGCAGTGTGAAACTGACAGAACTAAAGAAACAGAGATATTATGACTACATACCAAAAATATATTGTGAAAAAGCCAACACCTTAATTTATAGCATCCAGAAAAATGTCTCAAAATGACCTTCTTATGTATGTGTATCTCAAAAGGAAACTACGTGTATGTATATATATGTACATGCATACATATATATATATACACCACACACATATATACATGCACATATATATGTGGTAATTTTAAGGTAACTGAATCTTGCTTTTGTTATTGACTATACAAAATGTGTCATGAGAAAATAGAGTCAAAGCAGTATTTCATTTATAACTAACCTTTTCACTGAAGATCTATAACTCTCCTAGGTTGGAGTAATTTCACTTGACATTTCTAAATACTTAGGTATTTAGAAATCAGATTATTTGATTGAACAGTGTACACTGAGCCTTTAATCACACAAGCCTCTTTTTTTTTTTTTTTTTTTTTTTTTTTTTTACTGTACTGAGGTTTTGAAAAATGTCTGTGTGGTTCCTGATCTGATGGGTGAAATTAAATATGCATTATATAAATTTAATTATTATTGCATAGTTTCCTATACATATACAGTAGTGATATCAATTCATTATAGTGCTCATTTCTTTATATGGATTATAAAAATTTCCCCATATTATGTATTTATATATGCCTACCAGTAGTGGCATAGATTTAGAATTCACTTTCAAAATATGTATTGACCATTAAGTAAGCTTATTTTATAGAAAAATTACTAATGATTTAAATTATAAAAATCTTATATTAATACTTTTCTATTAAAATAACTCCTTTATGTGTGCAGGCATTGTTCTATGCATCAAGAATGATAGATATATTCCCATCTTCCCTGCCTTCCCAGTTTACAGTCTTGAGAGCAGTTATTTATTCGTATTTAGCTTAAAGGGTCAAAATAGTTACCAACTTTTAAAAAAGAGCTTTTATTTCAATGATATTTCTATTCTGCTAATTATTACCTTAGCCTCATCTGCTAGTCTCAAAATTAAATTATGTGTGAATAATATTCACTAAATATGATTTCTAACATTATGAATGCTGGGCTGAATCAATCTGTATGAATGACTTTCTATTATATGAACTGTTACAAATCATTTTCTAACATGTTTGTTAGTGTTTTTAGGGTTTGTTTCTTAATGGGGTAAATTATAGAGTGATTCTACCATGGTAGACATGTGTCTGGAATTATATACATGTCTAAAATATTTCTTGAGAACCAATTCAGTTGAACCTTTCTTTAAACAGTCTCTTTCAATACTATAGATTTTGTTCTTGATAACCCTGTGATCACAGATTCTTCATTCAGTTTCCCGATGACTTTAAATTGCTTCTTTTGATTTTCACTGAGACAAGATTATACTAATTGATAATACCAAGATATGATAGTTTTTATCTGATATATGAGCACTGACATTTATAAGTCCTTGATTTTACTACTTTGCTGTTTTGGTCTCAATTGCTAACCAAGCAAAGAAGCTTAGCCTCTTAATGAGTTAAGGACATAGAGTATTTTTAATGCAAAATATATAATATGTTTAAAAGTATATAAAAACACATGTGGTTTTGAAAAAACAAATCAAATACTCATGTATCTACCACCTTATTAAAAAATAAAATCTTACTTCAGCCGTCCTCTGCTTATTCCTTAATGCCGAGAAGTAATTCCTGTCTGGAATTGTGTGTTAATTCCCTTGCTTTTCTTTATAATTTACCACTAAATGTGTATATGTCTCTAAATATCTTTAGTTGTTGCCTATTGTCACATAGTCATCCATAAAGATAATCTTTGAGATCCATACTTTTTGATATGTAGTTCATTCATTTTGAATATTGTTTTATTTTTTTTGTATTCTATACTTCAATTTATTCATTCTACTGATGACACACATTTTGGTCATTCCTTTCTTTATTAATTTGATTAGAAGCAGTACTGTTACTGTTCTGAACATTCACATATGTAGATATGTACAGGTTTCTCTAGGTTATATACTTATACTCTGTAGGGCATGTCATCCCCAGGAAGTAGAATTTAGGGCATAAGAGATGTGCATGTTCAACTAGAAATGGTAACTTTTGTCTGTTTTGTTCATGCTGTAGCTCCAAAATAGTACCAGCTGCATAGTAAATAGTCAATTAATATATATTAAATGAGTGAACAAATGCCAAAGTATTTCACTAAATTGTGGTATCAATTTACACTGTGACCAGCAGCAGATGAGCATTCTATTGTGTCACATCCTGTGCAATGCTTGAGACTGACTTTTGAAAATTGTTGACAATCTGGTAGTTGTGAAATGCTGTCTCATTGGGGATTTAATTTGCATATCCCTGATAACTAATGAGGCGGAGCTTTTTTTCATATTTATTGGTCATTTGTGTTTCCTCTTCTGTGAAATTCCTATTCATATCCAAGGCCCATTTTAAAAGAACTATTAATTTTAAAAAATATTTGTAGTGCTTTATATGGTAGAGCTAACTAATTCTTTTTTAGTTTTCTGTGTTGCAGATATATTCTCACAGTGTATGAATTGAGTATTTATTCCTTTTGGAATATCTTGATAAAAATTTATCCTTAATTTTAGTATAATCAAATTTTTTATTGCTTTTATGATTTGTGTTTTTTGTATTCTGTTTAAGTCTTTCCCTACCCAAGGTCATATAGATCCCAAATATATTAGTTTTCTACAAATGCTATAATTTAGCTTTAAATCTTTAAGCTACCTGCAATTATTATACAATTTTACACACTTTTTCTTTTATAAAGATAACCATTTATTCCAGAGTCAATACTCATTGTGCTAAAAATCAAGGTCCTGTGTATGTGCAGGTTTGTTTCTGCACTATCTGTTCTGTTCCATTTATTTATTTGTCTCTACACCAATGCCATACTATCTTAATATCTATACATTTATAAAAAGTCTTCACAGCTGGTTGGGCAAAGCACTCCACCTTGTTTTTTACCTATCTTAGGAATGATCTCTGTGTTGGCCATTTGCTTTTCTATACAAATATTGAGTCATTTTATCTAAGTACATGGTTATTGAACAGATCGTTCTATCCCCACTGAATGTTCTTGGCACCTTTGTCCAAGATAAGTTCTCTATAGATGTGTGATTTGATTTCTGGATTCTCTATTCTGTTCATTGGTCTATGTGTCTGTTTTTATGCCTGTTCCATGCTGTTTAGTTTACTACAGCTGTGTAGTATAATTTGAAGGCAGGTAATGTGATTCTTCCAGTTGTATTCTTTTTGCTCAGGATGGCTTTGGCTATTGTGGGTCTTTTGTGGTTCTATATAAATCTTAGGATTATTTTTTCTATTTCTGTGAAAAATGTCATTGGTATTTTGATGAGGATTGCATTGAATCTGTATATTGCTTTGGTAGTATGGATATTTTAAAAATATTGATTCATCTAATCCACAAGCATGAAATATCTTTCCACATTTTTGTGTCCTCTTCGATTTCTTTCATCAATGTTTTGTAGTTTTCATAATAGGGATCTTTTACTTCTTTGGTTAAGTTTATTCCTAGGTATTTTATTTTATATGTAGCTACTATAAATGGGATTACTTTCTTGGTTCTTTTTCAGATTGTCTACTGTTGGCATATAGAAATGTTGCTAATTTTTGTTTGTTGAATTTGTATCCGATAAATTTACTAAATTTGTTTAACAGTTCTAATAGCTTTTTTGTGGAGTCTTTAGGTTTCTCTAGATAGAAGATCATATCATCTACAAAGAAGGATAATTTGACTTCTTCCTTTCCAGTTTGGATGTGCTTTCTTTTTCTTTCTTGTCTGATTGCTCTAGCTAGAACTTCCAGTACCATGTTGAATAACAGTGGTGAAAGTGGGCATGTTCATTCTCCTGTTCCAGGTCTTAGAGGAAAGGCTTTCAGTTTTTCATCATTCAGTATTATACTCACAGTAGGTCTGTCACATATGGCTTTTATCATGTTGAGATAAATTCCTTATATACCCAGCTTTTTGAGAGTTTTTATTATAAAGTCATATTGAATTTTATCAAATGCTTTTTTGGCATCAGTTGAAATAGTCTTATGGTTCTTATCCTTCATTCTGTTGATATGATGTATCACATTGACTGATTTGTGTATGTCAAACCATCCTTGCATTCCTGGGATGAATCCCACTGGATCATGATGAATAATCTTTTTAGTGTGTTGCTGAATCTGGTTTGCTAGCATTTTGTTGAGAATTTTTTTCATCTATATTCATCAGAAATATTGGCCTAAACTTTTCTTTTGTTGTTGTTTTTGTTGTTGTGTCTTTGTCTGGTTTTTGTATCAGGGTGATATAGGCCTTATAGAATGATTTTGGGAGTATTCCCACCTCCTCAATTTTTTGGAATAGTTTAAGTTGGATTGGTATTAATTCTTTGAATGTTTGGTATAATTCAGCAGTAAGGCCACAGGATCCTCGGCTTTCCTTTGATTGGAGAATTTTTATTATTGTTTCTATCTTGTTACTTGTTATTGTTTTATTCAGGTTTTGAATTTCTTCCTGGTTCAATCTTGGTAGGTTGTATGTGTCTAGAAATTTATCCACTTCTTGTAGGTTTTCCAATTTATTGGCATATAGTTGCTCATAGTAATCTCTAGCAATCCTTTGGATTTCTGCAGTATCAGAATGTAATGTCTACTTTTTCATCTCTTATTTTAGTTATTTGAGAATTCTCTCTTTTTTCTTAGCTAGTCTACATAAAGGTATGTCAATATTGTTTATCTTTTCAAAAAAATATCTTTTTGTTTCATTGGTCTTCTATATTTTTTATTTCAATTTCATTTATTTCTACTCTGATTTTTATTATTTCTTTTCTTCTAATAATTTTGGGTTTGGTTTGCTTTTGTTTTTCTGGTTTTTTGAGTTGTATCCTTGGGTTGTTTATTTGAAGTTTTTCTACTTTTTTGATGTAGGCACTTAACAGCTGTAAATTTTCCTCTTATTACTGCTTTCTCTATCTCATAGGTTTTGATATGTTGTGTTTTCATTTTTAATTATTTTAAGAAATTTCTAAATTTCCTTCTTAATCTCTTCATTGACCCGCTGGTCATTCAGGAGCATATTGATTAATTTCCATGTGTTTTTATAGTTTCCAATGTTCCTCTTCTTATTGAGTTCTAGTTTTATTCATTATGGTCAGAGAAAATACTTGGTATGATTTCAATTTTTTTAGACTTGTTTTGTAGCCTAACCCATAGTCTGTCACTGAGAAAGAGAATGAGAATGAGCTGAGGGGAAGAATGGGTATTTTGCAAATGTTAGATGAAACATTTTGTAAATATTAGGTCGATTTGTTCTATAGTACAGGTTAAGTCCAATGTTTCATTGTTGATTTTCTGTCTGGATAATCTCTCCAATACTGAAAGTGGAGTGGTGAGGTCGCCAGTGATTATTGCTTTGGGGTCTATCTCTCTTTTTATCTCTGAGAATATTTGCTTTATATATCTGGGCACATCATTGTTGGGTACATATGTATTTAAAATTGTTATGTCTTCTTGTTGAATTGACCCTTTTATCTTTATACAATGACCTTCTTTGTCTTTTTTAATAGTTTTTGTCCTGAGATCTATTTTATCTGATAGAAGTATAGCTACTCTTTTTTGTTTCTATATGCATAGAATATCTGCTCTTTTTTGGTTTCCATTTGCATAGACTATCTTTTTCCATCCCTTTATTTTCAGTTCATATGTGTATTTATAGGTAAAGTGTGTCTCTTGCAGACAGTATATGGTTAGTTCTCAGTTTTTTTATCTATTCAGGCACTTGTATGTCTTTTGATTGGAGAGTTAAGTCCATTCACATTCAGTGTTATTACTGACAGGTAAAGACTTAATACTGCCATGTTGTTATTTGATTTCTGGTTGTTTTTCAGTCCTCTCTTTCTTCCTTCCTTTTTGTCTTCCTTTATTAAAAGTGATTTTCTCTGTTAGTGTTTTTTAATTTCTTACTTTTTTTTTATTGGGGGAAAACTACAAAGCATTTACAGTACAATGTTTACAGTCACAATTTGTAGTAAGCTGATTTCCCAAAATATATTACCACTCAAGTTGACTTATCTTGTTACATTCAAAACCTACTCTGTCAAAGTAGTTCA
>CAUYRT010052097.1:0-59566 GCA_963574885.1 Lepilemur ruficaudatus | reverse complement strand
CTCTGCCTGTGCACCAGGTCCCATCCCCTTTGCCAACGAAAGCACACGGTTTCAGCATTTCTCCCCTCTCTCTCTTGCATCCCCATTTTCCCCATCCCTACTGGATATTTCTCATCAGCTTATGAACAAGCTATATTTTTTCTTGGCCTTACATTGTGCTCCAGCCACCACTCCATTTCTTTGATCCTTTGATCCTTTAGAGCAGCAGTCTCCAACTTTTTGGCACCAGAGAACAGTTTCATGGAAGACAATTTTTCCATGGATTGTGGGGGAGGGATGATTCAAGCACATTACATTATTGTGCAGTCAAACCTCTCTGCTAGTGATAAGCTGTATTTGCGGCCTCTCCCCAGCGCTAGCATCACCGCCTCAGCTCCACCTCAGATCATCAGGCATTAGATTCTCATAAGGAGCGCGCAACCTAGATGCCTTGTATGCGCAGTTTTACAGTAGGGTTCGTGCCCCTAAGAGAATCTAACGCTGCCGCTGCTGATCTGACAGGAGGTGGGGCTTATGCGGTGACGTGAGTGACGGGGAGCGGCTGTAAATACAGATGAAGCTCTGCTTGCTCACCTCCTGCTGTGCCGCCCGGTTCCTAACAGGCCACAGACTGGTACCAGTCCACAGCCTAGGGGTTGGGGATCACAGCTTTAGAGCAAATCTCAAGAGTTTCTCTATTAATTGTTTCTAATCTCTCTTCTCCCATTTTTTCTCAAACTTCTGGCCTCAAGCCATCATCCTGCCTTGGCCTCCCAAAGTGCTGGATTACAGGCATGAGCCACCGTGCCTGGCAGCCCCTTCTTTCTAAGATGTAATCCTATCAGACTTCTTTTTCTGCCCCTCCACTCCTCTGAAATGGCTCCTGTTGAGGTCACCAACGTCTTCCACATTGCTAATTCTAACGGTCAGTTCTCAGTCTTTTCATCATATCCAGGAGCAGCATTTTTCACAGCTGTGCACCGCCTCCTGCTAGGAACATGTTCTTATCTGGGCTCCAGGACGTGACACTTCCCTGATTTCCCCCTTAACTCACTGGCCACTTCTCATTCTCCTTTGCTGGTTCCACATCTCCACGACCTCCAAACCCCGGACACCCCAGGATTAGACCTCTTCTGTTTCTTATCAACGCTCATTCCACCAATGATTTAATTCATTCAAATTTACATCTGCAGCGTGAACCTTTCTCTTGACAGCCATACTCAAGTTCTCAGTGGCTTTCTCAATCCCCACCTGTATGTTTAGTGAGCACCATAAACATAACATGCCTAAAGCAAACTCCCAATCTTCCCACCCCAGACCTGCTCCTCTCCAAATCGCCCCCTTCTCAGCAAACTCCATCCTTCTAAGTTGATCGGGGTGGAAATCCTTGCCTTTCTCTCTCTCTCTCTTTTTCCTCTCTCTCTCCTTCCATAACAAATCCTTTTAGTCCCGCCTATGAAACGAAATATATCCAGAATCCAACCCCTTCTTACAATCTCCACTATTAACATCCCTGGTCTCAGCCTCCCTCCTGTCTCACCTGGGTTATTACAATGGCTGCTAACTCATCTCCTTGCCTCTCACAGGTCATCTTCAACACAGCGGCTAGAATGATCCTGCTAAAATATGTCAGTTCTTATCATTCTCAAAAGTCCCCAGTGACTTCCATGTCATTCAGAATAAAAGCCAAAGCCCTTACAATCGCCCATGGCCTACACGCAGCCTACAAGGCTCTGCGTGGGCTTTCCTTCCTCTGCCCCACTCACTACTCATGACATCATCTCCTCCTACTGCCCCCCTCGCCCCAGCCACCTGGGCCTCCTTGCTATTTCTTCAACACTGAAGGCGCAGGCACACTCCTACTGAGAACCTTCCTCCAGCTACATTAAGGGCCCACTCCCTTGTCTTGGCTCAAACGTTATCTTTTCAGTGAGGCCTTAAATACTTTAAAATTGCAAAAACCCTTTTTTAAGGCACTTCCTGGTCTTCCTTGATGGCTTTACCTTTCTCTTAGCTGTTCTCACCGTCTAACATGCTATACATTTTATGTCTATCTCCCCTGCCTGATTTTAAGCCCAGGAACACAAGGCTTTTTGCCTGTTTTGGTCACTGCTTCATCCACAGCATATAGAAGAGATCTCAGCACAGAGTGGATGCTCAAGAATTATTTATTGAACAAATAAACAAAATATTTAACTGGCCAGAGTATAGGGAGTAGGCGTTCTCAAAATTGCTGGTATGAATGCAATTGGTATAACCTCTACACAGGGCAAATTGGCAATAACTATCAAAATCACAAATGCACGTATCCTTCAAACCAGCAATTCTACTTCTAATGTAATAATATCCTTCATATAAATTTACACATGGGTGAAATGACACGTGGACAAAGTAATTCACTGTAGTATTTTTGTCCCTGAAAAAGAATGAAAACAACCAAAATGTCCAGCAATAGCAGACTATGTAAATAAATCATGCTGTACCCCTGCGGTGGAATATTTTGCAGTAGCAAAAAAATAATGACACTTCTTGTGTTCTGACATAAGCTCCCAGATCTATGTTTTTCAGAGAAAAAGAAAGGTGCTGAAAGGTTTGCTTAGTATGTCTCCATTTTTATAAAAAATAAAAGAAAAGGGTACAAAAAGAATCTATCTCTGTATTTTCTTGAATACATACTGTCTTTAGAAGGATACACAAGGAATAGGTAACAAGGGTGTCTTATTTGGAGGGGACCGGATGGGTGGGAGGCAGACGTGGGAGACATTTTGCTGGAAACCCTTTTAAACTTCTTGAATTTTTGCACCTTGTGAATGCTTTATCTACTAAAAGGAGAATAAGTCACTCCCTATTATGTTTTGATAGGGAGTGATACCTAAAATATATTGTTATCAGAAAAAGTGAAATGCAGAAGAGTGTGTACAGTGTGCTATGCATAGGGGTGGGGAGCAGACTTACTTTTCATTATTTACGCTTTTGTACCTTTTGAATTTTGTACCTTATTTATGCATGTCCTATTCAAAAAAGAAATAAAGTTTAAAAAATAAAAATCACTTTTTACATGTGTCCCCTTGACGTGCCAAGTGTTTCCCCATTTATCCAGTGAAGGAAACAGATGTTCAGGGAAGTCAAATGAAACAGTGCAGAGGTGGACCCGGGACTAGAACCTGGTGTTTGCTGACACGACCACACCCGGCCTTCCATCTTGTGCAGCCTGTCCCTGGGTGCTGGCTCACCTCCTCCTTTCCTGGCTCCCTCTCTTACCTATCCCCTAATCCTTCTGTCAGGGAGCCAGGGAGAGCAGCTCCAGAGAGTTTGCCACCAGAGGCTTCCCTCAGGGGGCCATGGCCAGTAGCTCCCTGGTCCCTGGCAGTTTCTTTCTCTGCTCAAAGACACCAACACAGTGCCCTGGGGGACAGCTCCGCACTTCCCTTGAGCCCTGTGCTCTGTGGCTGAACCCAGCACTGCCCAGTTCCCCAGCCCTGCGGCTCCCAGCTGCACCCCAAGCCTGTACCTGTCAATAATGACGGGGTCTGAGGGTGTCTCATTCCGGTTGCCACAGCTCTTCCGGTCACAGCACCGGCTAAAGGAAAGATGAGGAGGGAAGGAAGGAGGAAGCGAGTGAAGGAGGGGAGATTATAGCCTGTAAGGGGTATGTGTGTGTGTGTGTGTGTGTGTGTGTGTGTGTTTGGGGGGGGCAGGGTGCTCATGTCTTGTCCCTGGGTGGGGAATCCCTGGGCCTGATGGGCTCAGTTCCTGGGGCCTAGGGTGGGGCAAGGCAGTGAAGGTCCTTGGCGGGGACCTCCAGAGCCTAGCTCTGGGGATAAGGTTGGCCAGGAAAACCTTGTCCCAAAGGCATGTCACTGCTGGAGGAGCCAGGAAAGGACAGGCCACCTTGGGGTCTCCCTATCTCTGTTCACTTTCATGGAAGCTCAGTCTACATACAGAAAAGAGCTCAAGGGGCCAGTGTGCGGCTCGTGAACGATACAAGTGACCCTGCCCGTGTTACCAGTACCCAGACCAAGAAACACCATGTGATCAGCACCCCAGAAACCCCCTCATGCCCCTTCTTTATCACTCCCCTCCCCAAAGGTGGCCACCATCCCAACCACAGAATTTTGGACACTTTTCTCTTTTCCATGCAGCACGAACTTCCCAAGGACCCAGTGTGACTGGCATCTCCCAGGGAGAGCTTGCTAGAAAGGCCAAGCTCTGGAGCAATGGGGCAAAGGAAGCCAAAAGCTGTATCCCCTCACCCCCAACTCTGCCCCACCAGACAGCTGCCCTGAGGTTCAAAGTTTCCTCAAAGATTAGCTTCTGAGCTAATCCAGAGGCCTTTGGGTCCTGGCCCAGCCCTGCCCTCACACCCGCAGCTTATTAGCTTGGCTTCCCAGGAGCGGTAGGAGGCCTTGCGCACAGAAACACTTGGGGAAGCCGCACAAACAGGCGAGGTTAATGGGGCCCCAGGGACCCTCTCCCCAGCCAGCCCTGTGCCCAGGGGCCTCACTCCTCACTCCTCCTGCCCCCACCAGGTTTCCCCAGGGCGGTGGCAGAGGGAGGAAGGACTGATGGCACTGGGAGGGGGCAGAGCCTGGTGGGAGAGTCCCTGGCAACACCTTGGCAAAGGAGAAAGGTGCAAGTAACAGCCCGTCTCACCTGCACATGATCTCGTGGGTGAGCAGCACTCGGCACATTTCGGGGTTCTTGTCCTGCCCCTCATAGATGATGGCCTGGGGGAAGGGCAAGGGCACAGGCTGGGGGGAAAGGAGGCTCCTCTCAAGTGCAGGTGGCAGTACTGAGTGGGCCAGTGACCCAGGCCAAGGGAGGCCCTGCGCCAGGGAAAAGCACACCTTCCTCCTTGCTCTGGGGGAGCCCAGAAGCACAAGGCAGGAGCTTAGAACCCGGCTGCCCCGGTGGAGGATAATCCTCTCTGCCTAAACCAGGACAGCCGCCACTGTGGCAAGAATGATATGAGGTCTGCAGACTCTGTGTGTCTACAGCAGCTCTTTCCAGAGCGAGAGCTGCTTGGGGCTAAGGGGGTCCCCAGAGCACCAGGACCGAGATCAGGCCACTGGTGGGGGAGACACACCTTTATCCCCACCCTGTATCATGGCCCTCCCCTCACCCCTGAGCATCCTGCTGTGTGCAGGCTGTTCCCTGTTCCCAGGCTGCCCCAGACCCTTTGGCTGGGTCAGTGCACCCTCCCACCGCTGCAGTAGTGCTGACGGCCCAGGGCTTTCTCTGGAGAATTGCTTTCAGTGCAGAGGAGCTGCCTCACCTGAAAATGTCTGGGAGGTGACATGCTCCCCTTAGGAGTGGTCCCTAGACAATGACTAACTGATCCATGCAGGATAGAAAATCCTGGCCTCCTTGCTTCAAGTGGGGGACACGTCTGGTGCCATTCCTTGTCCAGAGCTCGCTGCACAGCTCCCTATCCTGCCTCCCTTCCTCCCTTTCTCTTGAGAGCCCCTCCATCTCCCCAATAGATCCATGCACCTGAATTCCCATGTCAGGCTAGTCTGCTAGGGACATGACCTAAGCCAGGGTCTTTTCCAGAACAGACAGCAAGAACCACAGATCCTCCTGCCACAGGCTGGGGCAGAACAGGAGGAAGAGGATGGTCACTGAGCCCGGGAGTAGGGCAGGATGGGCCTGCATGCCCTGGCCTGGCTCACCTGCTTGGACATAGAGTCGATGAGCCGCACATACAGGTCTTGCTCTGTCCGAAGTCCTAGGGTAGGCAGGTGGAGAGGGCTTGCGGTCAGGAGCACGTGCAGCCTCCGATGACCAGGCCACACCCACACCCTCCCAGCCCTGGCGTGCTGTGTGGTGCTGCGGTGCCCAGACTTGTTCAGGGTCAGGGCTGGGCAGGGGCTGCGGCCCCCACTCACCGCTATTATATACCAGCCGAAGGCGGTAGTGGATACCGTTGTTGGTCTTTTCGGCCCCAGGCTCCTGCAGGGACAAGATGGGGTGCATGGTCTGGTGCTCAGGGCTCCTCCTAGCCCCGCCCTTCCACTCCCCACCCTCCTGCAGCATCCGGCATCCACCCATTCATCTGCCCCAGTGTGTGTCGGGGGAGGAGGGTCCCGCCCGTCCAGTCCCAGCCAAGCCCACGAGCCTCTCACTCGGTCCTTCTCCACGAAGTCAATGAAGGCCGTGCGCTCCACCTCCACGGGCTGCCCCTGCCGGTCGTACATGGCCAGCACGAAGTGGAAGAAGTTGGATTTCCTGAGGTTGGAGGGGGGCTGCTTCTCAAAGTGTGCCCGTGCCAGGCCCACGCCACTGTGGGAAGAAAGGAGGTGGAAAACCACTGGAAGGGCCCTGCGGTGAGAAACACCCCAGCGCCTCGGGCCAGGTAGGTGGGCTGGCCAGCACTTGGCTCAAACATGGCAACAGTTTGGGCAGGAAATCAAATTGGACGGGCCCTTTCCACCCTGGCTAGGGCCATCTGAGTTCCAGATAGAGGCATCCCAGCACTGGGGTCACCCCAGCCTGCCCTCTTGGCAGCAAGAGGCAAGCAGGTGACTGCAACTGAGGCAGCCCTGTCAGGCTCCCCCACCCCCCTCGGGCTTTTCCCTGGGCCCCACATCTTGCAAGGCTTGCAAGTACATTTCCACCATCAAATGTACAGACCAGTCCATCTTACTGGCCAGAGGCTCCTGTGACTGCCATTTAGGACATCAAGGGGCACCCGTGAGGCCCTGGAACAAACATCCCACTATAGCCCAGCCCAGACTGAGGGGTCCAAAAGCCTGGAGTGTTTTGTTGGAGAATGCCAACGTTCATCAGACCCTCAGAGACATCAAACTGCCAAGGGCCACTAGTCTGCCCAGCCTGGACCCTGGCATATGGCTGATGGTAGAGGGGACCTTGCCCTGGGATAGAGGAACCTGCCTCCAGGTTTGGGGAAAGACAATCACAGGCTCCCTTGGGCAGGAGGGCCTCAGTCTGGCCTTGCCCAGGGCCCTCTCCTGGCTCATCAGACACCGTGCCCAGAAGCAAGGACAGTGGGAGGAAGGGAAGAACCAGGTCCTGTTCGCCAAATATTTCCTGAGCTCCAGTGGTGTCCCCAGCACTGGCCACATGGCAACAAGTGGGGCTGGGATCAAATGCCTGGAAGGGGAGGGAAGACAGACACAGAGAGCTGTGACATAAGACAAAGTGGTAAGTGCCTCCCAGAAGATGTGACCATGCACAAAACCAGAGTAGCACAGGGAGAAAACATGGCTTCTTTCTGTCAGAGAGGAGGGGAAGATTTCATGAAGGTGGCAGCTTTCCGCAGGTGCTTGAGGAACGACTAGGAGCTCAAGAGGTGGCGGAGGCACAGGGCAGAGCAAACAGCCCAAGATACAGCCGTACGTGTGCGTGTTGGTGTCTCGGGACCACAGATTTCAAAAAGCAGAGTGAGGAGAGAAACGTTTGTGTTGCAAGTTCATGCCAGACCATGCAGGGACACACACACCCAGGCAAGGAGTTTAGACTCTCTTCTCTGGGCCAGGGTCCTCCAACATGTGTTTCTTACATCTCTCATGGCTCCAGAGCCTCCCTTTAGAAAAGGGTGCTGTGGCCACAATTGCCGGGAAATGTGGCTTCATAGCACACATGGGTATATTGGGGGACCTGGGGACACCCTGTAGGAATGGACCCTGCTTGAGTTGGCTCCAGCTGGAGCTCCCCATGTGTGGGAGCCAGCCTCTAAGATGGTTTGCAGTGATCTCCACCTCCTGGTATTCAGGCCTTTATATAGTTAGGCCCGTCTCCCATTGTGTCAGGACTTGTCTGTGTGGCCAGTAGAACATGGCAGTGGTTATAGCATATAACTTCCAAGGTTAGATCACAAAAGCATTGTGTCTTCTGCCTTGTCCTCTCTCTTGCATCAGTCATTCAGGGGGAAGCTAATGCCATGTTGTGAGGACACTCAAGCAGCCCTAGGAGGGGTCCACATGGAGAAGAACTGAGGCCTCCTGCCAACAGCCAGCCCTAACTCACCACCATGAGCTGCCTACAAGCAGATCCCCCAGCCTCAGTCAAGCTTTCAGATGACTGCAGTCCCAGCTCTCATCATTTTTTGGTTTTTTTCTTTTTTGAGAGTGAGTCTTGCTCTGTTGCCCGGGCTAGAGTGCTGTGGTGTCAGTCTAGCTCACAGCAACCTCAAACTCCTTGGGCTCAGGAGATCCTCCTGCCTTAGCCTGCCAAGTAGATTGGACTATAGGTGCACACCACCATGCCTAGCTAGTTTTTCTATTTTTAGTAGAGACGTGGTCTCACTCTTGTTGAGGCTGGTCTCAAACTCCTGACCTCAGGCGATCCTCCTGCCTTGGCCTCCCAGAGTGCTAGCCAGCTCTCATCTTGACTGCAGCCTCATGGGAGGCCCTGAGCCAGAACCACCCAGCTAAGCTGCTCCCTGATTTCTAACTCCCAGAAATTGTGTGAGATAACAATTGTTTGCTATTTTAAGTCACTGAGTTTTGGAGTCATTTTTTAATGCAGCAATAGATAACTAATACATCATGCTCACTTGACTACAGAACGCTTTTGTTGAGGGATGTGGTTTGGGAAACATGACTAAAGGCCACTAGAAAGTTCTGAGGCCAAGCAAGGCTTAGAAGCTGCTATGGAGTGGGGGAGGGGGCAGTGTGGGCAACAAGTGAGAGGCTGCTGCAGGGATGAAGGGGAGAGGATGAGGATGGTGGAACTGCCTTGGGAGCCATTTAGACCAGTTTTTCCAGATGTCCACCAGGGGCACGTTACTGTGACAATGGCCGCCATGTTCGTCACTACTTAATATTTTTCTTTGTATAACTTTAAATCAATTTATTCTTCTACTTGGCTTCATGCTATGCCATAATATCTGGGATGTCATGAGCATGAGGGACTTGCTATTACTGTTTTACTCATACAGATTATAATAAATACATCAATAACAAAAGGAAAATATTTAATTTTTTTTTTTTTGAGATGGAGTCTCACTCTGTCACCTGGGCTAAAGTGCTGTGGCATTAGCCTAGCTCATAGCTACCTCAAACTCCTGGTCTCAAGCGAGTCTCCTGCCTCAGCCTCCGGAGTAGCTGAGACTACAGGTGCACACCACCACACCCAGCAGTTTTTCTATTTTTAGTAGAGATGGGGTCTTGCTTTTGCTCAGGCTGGTCTCGAACTCCTGAGCTCAAGTGATCCTCCTGCCTTGGCCTCCCAGAGTGCTAGGATTACAGGTGTGAGCCACCACTCTGGCCAGGAAAACGAAAATTGTTCTTCCTACCGAGAGCCTGCCTGGGGCCTCAGTGACCCAGATGAAATACTGACTCAGGAGGCAAAATTGATGGGTCTTCTTGGCCCCTGATCAAGATGGGGGTGGGGAGAGCACCAACACCTTTTCTTTCCTACCAAAGGTTCCTTCTGCAGATGCTCCTTTCCCCAGGAATGTCCCCCCAAATCCTTCTGCTCCCGCCTCCCCTTCCCCTCCGGCTGCAGTCCTTTCTCTGGGAGGCCAAGACCAGCCCCTCACCCGCTTCCCCAGCCAGCAAGAGGCAGGGAAGCCCGAAGAGGGCTTTTGATCACAGCGGGTCCCTGATTACTGCTGAAGAATATGCTAATAAGGCATCAACACTGAGCTCCTCCCTCCTGCTCCCTGGACCAGCTTAGCTTGAACTCCACCCAGGACAGGTTCCAGGACCACCCAGTGGGAGAGAAGGGCAGAGGAGGTGGGTTTGTGAAGCAACCCCAAGTCAGGTCACTGCAGCCTTTTACTCTGTCATCTAGCCCAGGAAAGGTGCCTGAAGGCTCTCAGAGAGTGGGGAAGGAAGCTACGGAGAAAAAAAGAGGGCTTGGCAGGGCAGGGGTGGATGCTGAGAAAGAATGGAATCTCCTAGACCACTCAGCCTGCCCTTTCTACACAGACAGCCTGCACTGCCCATGCCAACTTCCAGACGGTGCAGAATAAATCAGTGACACCGGCCTGAGCTCCTACCCATCCCCCTTGGCAAATATCAGCCAGTCCTGGGTCCTGGCTGCCCCCCAGGACCGGACCTGGGAAATCTGGCCTCAGACCCAATACAAGCTCCCTGCCCAGAGCCCACCCTCCTCGCACGAGGGGATTACTGGGGAGAGAGGGCACAGGCTCCCAGGGAGGGGCAAGAGGGCAGGTTCCCTATCTGCTGTGGACCAGTGACCAGTGCTGCCAGCCTGGGCGCTGCACTGCCTTCAGTGCCTGTGCCCTGCCCCCTGGCGGGGGTGGGCTCAGTTCCCTTTCCCATGAGGCAGCCAGAGAGAAGTCCTGCCCTTCTCCACTGCAGCTCTGTGGGTCTCAGGCACAACCGTCCTCCCAGGCTCACACACATCCATGGGGCTGGTTTGCAGCTCCAGGTAGACAACAACAGGACAATATTAACAACAGCCCCAGCCCTGGGGGAGGACTGCAGAGCACAGCAGGGGCTGCTCCTTGCCTGGGAATGTTGCCAGCCTAGCCCGTTCATAGCCCTGCTGGACCCGGAGAAGATCAAGGTAAAAGGAGGAAAGGTTTTGCTTTAAAGACATCCTAGTATTTCCTATGAACGAGAGGCAAAGAGGAGCAGCCTGTGGGGAGGAATAGGAAGTGAGAGCGACAGAAGCAGGTGCGGACGGTGCCTTCCTTCTCCTGGTTGATCCTAAGGCCCCTCCACCCAGGACATGCAGGAGGTGACCAATCAACACCTGCCAATGGAATTGCAAGCTCCAAAGGGACAGGGTTGGGCAGGGGGAAGGGGAGATTTTTTTATCCTTTGGGAAGAGCTGATGCTCTTGTAATGAGAAAACAAACCAAGATTAAAGAACAGAAAGAAACATAGAGATACGCTCAAACAACTCAGGAGGTGCTGAGTGCTCTGAGAGCCCCTGATGGGCACGTCCTGGGTGCAGATGTGTGGGATACTGGTGGGAGGTGAGGGCTGCTGCCTGTTCTCAGACTGGCTTGGAGACAGAGCCATGTGGACCAAGGCTAACATCTTTGATTCCGCGGTCTCCAAGGTGGGGCTGCCCAAGTCAGCCACTGGGATGTGGGGAGAAACTCCCAGGAGACCTATTGATATATATCCTTAAACTAAAAGACAGAAAGGTGCAGGGAAGGGGGAACACAGCCCCTGAAGCCCAGGGAGGCAAATGTTCTATTAGGGTTCCCCTAGAAGCAGATCCCGCAACAAAGATTCAAGTGGCAGTGTACTTGGGCAGTGATTCCAGGACACATCGGGGTTGGGGGTGAGACAAAGTTGAGAAGGTAGCCCATAAAGGGCACGTTTTCAACAAGTGATCACTCCCGGAGCTCAGTCCCCTGGGAACTCTGGAAACAGTACAGAACCTGTGCCTCAGTGACCGCCCAGAGGGATGGGTGAGGGGCTGGGTATTTATCCATCAACTCCCGTCAGTCACTGGAGCTGTCATTTCTCAGGTCCTGCTGCTGGCCTGCCCTGCAAGCGGGCACGTCCTCATGCAGAGGGAAGCAGATGGTAGCGGGACAGGCAGACCCTCTACCAAGGGCCCTGTGGGGTATGGCTGGGCACCAACTACCAGCCAGCCAGGGGCCTGGGCTGTGATGGGAACTGGCAGGGCTATAGCTCCGAGGGCCTGAGCGCAGCCCGGCAGGTATCAATTTATAACAAATATAAGAACTGCCTCACCTGGCACATGTACTGCTGGAGCCCCTAATTCAGAAACATTTTATTCACTTAGCAACATTAGCGAACGACCCATGCCACATAAACGCTTTTTTCAGAAAAATGCAGCTGAGTGACGAAAACGGCCACATTAACCACTTTTGCAAGACTCCAAAACGAATTAGACATTCCCTTGCTTTCTTTAAAAGATTGTTTTAAACACGGTGTTCAAAATGCTTTCCTCTCAACCCCAGAGTGTGCTAAGGCAGTGGGGCATTTGCTCCTGTCCTCGAGAACCCAGAATTGGGAGAACATGGTCACTTTTGTATTTTCCACCATGCCCTTCTCACCCCTTCCCATCTTTTGTTCTGAAATAGACCAAAAATTAAAGGAGACTGTTTGTGACACCAGAAAAGGTTCCATTTGCACAGATACTTTTTGGTCGGAGTAAACCTGACCTGGGGTGTGCAGGGAGACCGGGTTCAAGGCAACACCAAGGGCACACTGACCCTCCCAGCCTGGGTCTCCCAGCCTGGTGGTCTGTGCTCCGGACTATGCAGGGATGCATGAGGGGACATGATGGGGGCTGCAGAGTTGTCTGGATGCATTGCTGGGACCATCTGGCAGGTCCCTGGAGATGCTCCTTGGCAACGCTGAGCAGGATGCTCTGGGGTCCTTCTTGTGGCAGCCACTCTCCCCCACCACAGCTGTCTGGAACAGATGAAGCCCCTGTGCAGTCCCTGTTCTCTAGTCACAAAGCCACTCATGGCTCTTTATATCCTCGATTACCTGCTAATTATAAACCTGAGCAATTTAACGACAGCCAATCCACAGAGGACAACTGACTGAGGCTGGAGCCCAGGCCTCCCCTCCGAAGGCCTTCTGCCTTCCCCTCCCCCTACTAAATCCTAACTCCTGGCCACCTGGACAGCCCAAGGTTCTGAGCAGTGCCTTGGCTTGGCCTGCCTGCTGCTTGTCTGGGACGCTGGGGAAATGGGGGACAAGCTCTGAGGTCATCAGAAACAGGGAGAGGCCCTTTGTTAACTCTGTCTCTTGCCCCTTAAGAGGTGGAAGGAGCAAGAAGTCTATGTCTCTGGCACCCCATCCGTTTTCTCAGATTTCCCTAAAGTCTCTCTCTGCTAAGTCCAGCTCATCTTTACCCCCTCCTGGCATGGCTCATAAGTCGTTGTTCCTTTGCTCTTTATCCTCCCTGCCTCCAAGCATCCCATAAACCCCCACTGTCCCCTGCAGGCATCCTCTGGGCCCCTAGGACTGCTGATAAGTGTCACACTGGGGCTGGCATTCCTGCCTCAGCCAGGATCTATTGGCCTAGCCTTGCCCAGCCCCTGACATGCCCAGCACCTGGCTGTGCCGCAGATGCAGAGGCGAAGATAAAAGCAGCAGCTCCCTGGGGCATACCCATCTCAACCATGCAGGCAGAGAGAGGGCCTGGTGGCTAGAGGCAGCTGCCCAGACCCTGTGTCCTGAGAGTCCTGCTGGAGGGGAGGTTCGGGGCTAGGAAGGCTCCATATCCCCTCTTCCCACAGCCTCAGGCTCTGCCCTTGCTCACCTGCCCCAGGAAATTGGGAGGTGTGGAGAGAAGGGGAAGGGTCTCCCTGGCTTGCTCTCCCTCTCTTCCTCTGGCCCTGGATTCTACCTAAAGGCTGCCTGCCCTGCTTCTCTTCTGCCCACACTTTCGTCACCCACTCACGGGCCTGCCTGCCAGGTCCCAGGCTGAGGAGCGGCTATTAATTATTAAAGCAAACAAAAGCATTTCCTAGCAGGGAGGCTGGCCTGCAGCTGCTTACAGGAAAGGCAGCCCCAGTGGGCTTTTCTCTCCGGGGCCCTGCTAGTGTGCTGGGACCAGTTCCAGAGGGAGGGCTGGTCTGGGTCCTCTGGGGGTCTCCTCCAGGCGAAGGGCTGGCCTGGGCCCTCCAGAGGTCTCCCTAGACCAGGAAGCACATCAGAAGGAGAAGAGAGCTACTTCTGTGCTGAGCACGCCCGCAGGAGGACTTGGGTCCACAGGGGAGTCAGGGAAAGGTGTGCTGGGATGGGGCATATGGGGCTCAGAGATAAAGTTCTGTTGGTTCAAGGTAGGAGCAGGTCCTCGTGCAGACTTCCCTGGTAGGGAGACCCTGTCTACCAGCCTTCCAGCCTTCCCTACTCTTTCCTGTTGCCTCCAGTTTAAGGGGATGCAGCTCCTCTTCTCTTCCTACTGATCTTTTGTCAAGAACTTTCCTTCCTGTTGGCAGAGCCTCCCTCACTGATTTTAGCAGGCCTCCTGGGCCTTCCCCTCCTTCCCCACCTCCTGTAAAACCTTGACATTGCTGTAAAAGCCGAGCTGCAGAACTGGGGAGGAATAGCTGCTCCATTACCTGGTCAGGTAGAAACCAGAGCCCTCCAAGGGCAAAGGGAAGCCCAATGGAAAGGAATTCAGGAACTTCTAAGAAACACTCATACTTTCTTCAGCAGATACTCACTGTCCCCCTACAGACTGCTCGAGCCTGTCCTGGGTGCTGTGGACACAAGGATGAATGGGTCACCACCCCTGTCCTAGAGGAAGGCCCCAGCTGGCAGGGCAAGGGAGACCAGGACAGGCAGAGGACAACAGACACTGGCCTATGGTAAGCTTCCCTAGCCAGCACTAAGAACTGTTCCCCTGGGCACAGATAGAACAGGTGCTGGGGTGGGTGACCCTGAGGCTGGTGGGACTTGATTCAGTGGGTGTTGTGGGTACTGAGGGCAGGGACTGTTTCAAGAGAAGACAGGACTTATTGGAGGTCCAGCTCTCCAAGTGTCCATTGGATGCCAAGTATCATCCCGAGGCCAGGAAGGAAGGCTGGGGTCAGACTGTCGTGGCTCTTGAATGCCAAGTATCCGGGGGAAGTGGGGGATCACTTTATTTTTAATCAAGGGGGAGACATGATCAGAGAAAAGTGCTTTGGAAATATTGCTTTGGCTCCTGGTACGTGGAAGATGGACGTGGGGGAGTGGTGAGGGGCGGGGACTGGGGTGGTAAACCAGGATACAATTCGCCTTCAGGCCAGGAAGGAGTTGGGGGGAAAGGGTGTCAGTGTTCAAAGTGGTGGCTGTGGGCACTGAGATGGGGACTAGGACACACAGGGGAGCATCCCTAGGCCTTGACAACTAGGCAGATTTAGGGTGATGGTGAGGAAGAAATCAAAGTGACGCGCAGGCTTGAGGGAGGGTGCTTCTGTGAAAGTGTCTCAGACATGAGAGGGAGAGACACAAGGCAGAGGTCAGAGAGGGAGGCAGGGGCAGGGGGGGACTTTCGGTTGTTGCTGTTTTAGGATGGGCAGACTTGAGCAGAGGACTGACTGAGGAACAAGAGACAAATGGGACAGGTGACAGGCAACAATGGGCAGAATGAGGAGATGGGATTAGCCTGCTCCCTCCGGGAGTGGGGAGGAGAGTCAACCGAACCACCAAAGAACCAAACGTGTGCGGGCTCCCAATCTGTGTCCTGGGACAGAGAAGTCTCCAGACTTGGGGATTAGCGGACCAGGCCTGAAGAAATGCCCCTGTTCAAATTGCAGAAGCCCTCTGAGTCCCAGCAATGTGGTCCTGGGGATTCAGACTGGACACCTCAACCCCACTCAAGAGCCCCTGTGTGCAGACGACACACCTCATGCACTCCATGCAGGCCACAAAGGCACTTCCTCCTTCATCCCTGCTGCCCCTTCATCAAGACTGCTGGCTCTGGGCCGGCACTGGGCGAAGGTGAGGAGAAAGGTGGGGCCATGTGAAGAAATTGACCATCTCAAGTTAAACAAAAAGCCAGAACCAACAGAAAGATGGGCAGGACATGAAATTATAAGCACAGCACAGGAAAATGCAAGTTATTGGGGAGAAATATGGGAAGGAAATACGCTAAAATGTTGATGGTAGCTGTGTTTGAGGGGTGGAATTTGGTTTTTTATTTTCCAGTTTTCCTGGAATATAGTTATATCACTTGTAAAACTTATGGAAATTAGTTCATCCACAAGAGCCTTTCTCCTCCTGAAGAGATCAGCTGCAGCGAGAGCCCCCAGCACTCCCTCCTGATAGCCACGAAAGGGCAGACGCAGAGGAACAAGGCTTCAGTTGGTGCAAGAAACGGGGTGTGTGTCTGTTACAGGGTGAGGTGGGGGGCTAGGAGTGACGTCCTATGGACAGGACTTGGGGTGTGTGGGCCTGGGTGTCAGGCCTGGTTTGCTTGGTCAACCCCCCATCAGAATCCCTTCTGCCTGTGCGACAGCAGCTACTCAGACTTCCGGGAAGCCCAGGGCCCACTGTCCCAGCTGTCTGCAGAGTCAACACCTTCCCAGTTCTAACCATTGTGAATTTCCCATTTGATGTCTAAATGCCATCCTCCCTGCTCAAAGCTGGAGGTACAAAAAGCCCAGTGGCCCCAGGTGCTTTGGGGGTGGGCCAATAAAGTTTTAAAGTTCCTGTCCAAATATCGGAGTCAATCCCCCGCCCAGACCCCTCTGCAAAGGAGTCAGGGGAGACAGGTGTGGGTGCTGGGTTCCCACTGCCTCCCAAAGGACCTGCCAGAAAAAACACCTGACCGAGAAAGGCAGGGGTCCTGCCCTGTCGCCAGTCCAAATCAGTCCAGCCAGGGCGACTGTCCATCTCATCCCTTCCCCGCTGCTCAGCCCCCAGTCGCCTCTGTGGCACTGCACACCCTCGTTCTCCAACTCCGAGGGGCGTGAGAAAGAAAAAAGGGGCTGGGTTTCTTGCCTTTCCTGACAGAGAGCCGTGGAATTGGACAAGCAGAGGCATTGGGACTGCCCAGGAGGGAGGGGCTGGACGTTCCTAGACGGCGGGTGGCTGTGGGTCACGGCTCAGGGACTGGGGGCAGCGGGGATGCCTCCTCCCTCAGAGCCCTAGACGGCCCGGCCTGGGGTGGCGTTTACCACCGCACCTCCGAGCGACCGTCAGAAATCAGAGCCGGGACAGCTAGAGTGGAGGCAGAAGCCCCGCCCCGGCCCGCCCCACAGCCTCCCGAGAAAGCACAGGCGCTCGGGAGAGCTCACCCGGACCGTCCAGAGTTAGGGCTCCTTCCACCCCGCGCTCCAGCAGCTAAGCGAGCTGAGCGGAGGAGGCGGCGCGGAGCCGTCCAACCCGAGCGCACCGGGTCCGGTCCAAGTGCTTACCTCTGCGCCGCGGTGCTGGCGTCCAGGATGCCCGCGCCCTGCATCCAGGAGCGCACCGAGCCCAGGCCAGCGGGCAGCAGCGGCTCCTCCTTCAGGTTCAGCCCGCCGCGGGGCAGAGCGTCCTGCGCAGGGAACATAAGGGCGCGCAGTCGGTGGGCGCCCCCACCGCCCGGGATCCGGTCCCGCCGAGGCTGCAGGCGTCGCAGCTCAGCCCGACCCGACGGCACCAGGCGCCTCTAGGAGCGCAACGCCAAGTCGGGGTGGCTCAGTGCGCGCTCGCCTCCTGGGCGCTCCCTCGGAGAAAGCGGGTCCGCGGGCGCCGGCGCTGTCCCCTCCCCTCCCGGGGCGCGGGGCGGGGAGATGGAGGGATTCCCCCGCGGCCTGAGCACTGGCGGGCGGACTGCGAGCGGGGCGGGGAGGGCGGGGAGCGGAGCCCGCACCGGTCCGCGCGGAGGCGCCCCAGAGGCGCGCTCTGGCGGCTGCCCAGGGCCGCGGTCGTCGGAGGGGGGGCCCGAGCGCCCCGGGAGCTGCCTCGGGCAAGGCGGGGGCGCGGGGCTGCCCGCCCTTTCCCCCTCGCCGCCCCCACCTCCCGCCCGCCCGCGGCGCCGGCGCGGGGCGCTGATTACCATCCGGGAGGCGGAGGCTGCGGGCGCGGAGCTCGGCGGCGGCGGCGGCGACAGTGGCGGCAGCGGCGGCAGGAGCAGCAGCAGCCGCGCGTCCCGGGGAAAGGCAGGGGCAGCGCCGGGCCAGCAGACGCCGCCGCCGCCAGCGCCCCGCGTGCCCCGGCGCCCCGGCCCTGCCGCAGCCCCGGGCGGCAGCACCTGGAGCAGCAGCAGCAGTAGCCCGGCCGATTCCCCGCGGGGCCCGGTTCCCGCGCCGCCCCGCCGCGGCCGCCGCCGCCCGCCGCTCCCCGGGGCCTGGCCGCGGGCCCGGGCCATCCCGCCGCCGCCGCCGCTCCCGGGGGAGCGGGAGCCGAAGGGAGGGAGCGCGGGCGGGAGGAGGGATGTCGGGAGCGGGCGGGCCCAGGGGACTGGGGGCCGAGGGAGGCGGGGGCGGGGCGGCGCGGCCGGCCGAGGGGCGGCCAGGGACGTGACATCATCGGGGGAGGAGCGGCCGGGCCCGGGCCGCGGTGGCGGGGCGGACCCTGGCGAGTCGGTCGCCGGGCGGGGGGCTGCGGCCTGGCCGAGGCCGCGCGAGGAACAGAAGAGCTCGGCGGGGCCAGGGAGGCCCGGGCAGGGAGGACCCGGGGCTGCGCGGCGAGGGAGACGGGATGAAGGGGCAGATGCGCGCCACGCAGCGCTCAGGAACCTCCACGGCCTCCCCGTCGCCACCGGACGAAGCTCCAGCATCTTCGCGGCCTCATCTCCCTCCCCCAAGTACCCGCTGTACTCTGCTCGCCCGACGCCTCGTTCTCAGATCTGCTGCTCATCTTGACGCCTGCAAGCTTTTACTCTCTTGATGTTCTTCTCCCGCTGGCGCTGTCCTCCGGCGTTTCCACTGGAGTACCTGACCTCGGTTATAGAAAAGGACTGAAACAACTCTCTCTTAGGCTGGGGCCCGGGACATGCTGAGCAACTTCCCTGCACCTCCCCGCCCCCAGTCCCTGTTCCCGATCCTGGGTTGCCTAAACCTAAAGTATTTTCATTCCCCGCCTGTGCCTTTCAGGAACCTCTTGATTTCTGACTGCAAGTTGGACACGCAGGGCTCAGAGCCCAGCTCACTCCTGTTTCTCCCCAGCCACCTCTCGTCTCAGATTCCATTCCTCTCTTATTAGTTCCTGGCAGAGAAATCGTCTCACCCTTGACCTGGCTTTGAGCAAGGCCAGAACGAGTCCAGCACTTTCCTGCAGAACAGCATGGGGCTTGCCTACCCTGCCTGCTGCTTGCATGCTCAGAAGACCCCTGGAATATCCCCTTCCTGCCCCAGCTGACTCCCATCCTCTTCTGGGGGGCCTCCAAGTGTGCAGTTAGTGTTCTGCCCCACATTGACCCAGATGAGGGGTCTCAGGGAGCACTGCTGAGCCCCCTACCATCCCAAATGTCCCCCTACCTCTTCTCCTGATCTCTTTCCTCTTTGCCATCCCTTTCTCTTTGTGCCCTCCTCCCTGTCACCCACACAGGGGCTGCCATTCCCACTTAGACTTTTATCCCAGGTGGGATGCTCAAAGCTAGGTCTCTCCTTTAAGGTGAATTCTTATGCCAGTTTCTTTTCTCCATCTCCTTCTCCCACTCTCTAAGCCCCTGGAATAGTAGGCCCTACCCAAACCTGCCGAATCAGAACCTGCATTTTTACAAGATCCAAGGTGATTTGTTCACACATTACAGTTGAGAAACAGTGCTCTAGGGAACCCCCAAAGCTGTTCAATATGTGTTCTACTTCTTTCCCCAACTGTAGGGCCCTTTCATTTCCAGTAGGCACCCTACGTCTTACCTAGTGGAGAGCGCTCAGAATCTTGGCAGAGCCCTGCTGGTGCTCTCAGTGGTCCATGTGCCCATTCTCTTCTCCCCACCTTCCGCCCTGGCGATGGACATGGGACCTCTTTGCTCAATCCCCCCTATCTGCCCTTCTTGAGGTTGCCCCATCCTATCTCCTATTCGTGTCTTGATCATCCCTCTTTTCTCTGCTCATATCTCCCCATTCTTAAAAGAACTGTCCCCTTGTCCGTACCTCCTTCCACTCCTGCCCCTCCTGTGTCTGAGCACGGTCACAGAAGCACTCCACCAAGGACACCTAGCCAGGCCCCAGTGAGCCACTCCTGGAGCCCTGGGGGGCTGGCTCCCTTCTAGCTCTGCCACTGCTGGCTGCTGTCTCAGACTCCGTGGTCTCTCTCGGGCTCAGGCCCTCTGACCTCCCTGGGACCAGTGGGCTCACTGCACTTCCTCCTCCCCACACACCTGGGAAAGCCATCCTCATGGCCGGGGCACACGCTCTTTCCCCTCTCACTCTCTGAGCACCCCACGCTGCCATGCCCGGCTCTCTTCTCCACTCATGTTCTTCCACAGTCTCGAATTCTGTCTCCAGAAAAATGGTCTCCCAGAGTGGGCCTCTCTCTTGCTTCAGTCAGTCCTAAATATCGATTGGTGAAGACAGAGCTGGGCTTGGCCAGGCAACCCCCCACCCTCGCCTCCAGGGAGGGTCCCCATCACAGGTGGCTCTGCCCCCAGGCCTGGGTGGGGTTGCTTGGTCTCCACATGCCCGTTGGCCACAGCCAGCTCTTCCTCCTGACTCCACTGTGTTTGTGCATGGCACCTCCCCCTGCTGCTCTCCAGGCATAGGGCTCAGGAGTCATTTCTGATACTTTTCTGCTCTGTAGGTACCTGTTTGTCAGGTCTTGGGGATTCTCCCATGTCCATGTCCTTGTCCCTACCCCGGTGCCCACAGAGAATATCTTCAACAGTGAGACTACTTGTCCTTCACTGGATTCCACCCTGACTTGGAGGAGGCATAGAACTCCCCAGTTCTGCCCATAGCCTCCTCCTCTAGCTCCCTGCCGCAGCCGCTCACTGCCAAACACCGCTAGCCTCCTGCCACAGTTTTTAAAAATGTTGCTTGGATTGGCCATTGCCTGCTTAGAAACCGTTAAATGTCTCTTGTGGCTCCCCAGATAGAAATTTGGGGACTTCGTTTAGGGACATTCTAGGCCCTTTGATGCCTAATCTGATTTCTCTTGCCAGCCAGCCTTCCCTCCATGCCCTGCTGTGTGTGTTCCTTGCTTGCCTCACATGAAGATCTCACAATTTCCTAAACACAGCTGCCCATCTCTCCTCCCTTTACTCCAGCTGTCCCCTCCAGCTGGAGTGCCCTCACTTTTGCAACACCTTGTTGCCAGGAGGCAACAGGATTTACATTCCTTTTCCTGACCGTCAAAGTGCTTTGGTGTTGTGGATGATCAAGGTTCTAGAAGGTTCTCCCCAAGGTACATTTGGGGAATAGGGGCTTAGAATTAACCGGGGGCAGAAGGGGGAAATCAGTCAGCCCAGGAAAGTGGCACTGAGCTAAGGCTAAGTAAGCTGGGACAGATTTCTGACTTGCGTGGGTTTCCATTCTATCCTACTAACGGCATGGAACGGGAAGATGCTAGGCAGGGTGGTGTTTGAGGCTTTCCAGAGCCTACAGCCCCAGAGCAGGGCTTCTGGCTCAGACCTGCTGAACGAAGGCACAATGGCACTTTGTGAGTCCGGTGGGGGCAAGCCAAAGAGCAATTTGGGGTCAGTACTCGGGGTCAGGGTTAGCGTCTCTGCTTTAGATCTGGTGGAAAGTCATTTTTCTTGGAACTCTGTGTGTGTTTTCATTCTGCATTATTTATCTTAGTTCCTTAGCATATTTCCCCTTCCTAACTGCTGCAGCTTCTCCATGAGAAAGGAATTTGGGGGCCAGCTGTGGCTGTGGCCACAGAGAGCTGCAGCAGTGGTGGTGATGACAGAGAGAGGAGGCTGGTGCAAGCCTGCAGAAAATGTCACTCCCTTCTGGCCCAGGCAGGGGCTCCCCCTAAACCCTCAGGCCAGAGCCTCTGATGCCATCCTCCCCTTCATGGCCATGTATGCTCATGTCCATGGAAAGGGCTCTTGTTGTCACTCTACCCCCCTGTGCGCCCCCCCAAAGCGGGAGTAAACCATAGAAAACAAATCCGAAGTGGCGTATTAGGCTGAGGCTCGTTGGGCCATAGCGCCCCCTGGAGCCCCTAGAGTGTTGGGCAGGCACTTGGATCCACTTCCTGTCAAGCCCCCCGATGGGAATTAAGATAGGAAGAATACGAAAATTAAAGCATGCACTAATCTTGGCTATTCGCATAGATCCACAAAGAAAGCAGACAAGCCAAGGTCCATCTCAAAAGGTTGCTGGTGGGTCTGCGCCAGCTCTGAGCCTTCCTGCCTGTTGATTCCTGAGATCTCTTCCATTGCTTCAGGAAAACCCCACATCACAGTGTTAGTCTTGCCTTGGGGTCCATCCCATTCCCCACATCTAGGCTGAGTTATTCAGCCTTGAATAATAACACAACAGGAGCATAATGGTGGACCTTTTGGCAGGATAGTCGAGCTACTGTATCCAATCTCTAGGCTGGAGCGAAGGCAGGTGATGTTCCTGGCTATTCCTGGTTGTCCACACTCCTGCCAATCACAAACAACCAGTCTCAATCCCGACTGAGGAAGAGGAAGAGAGCCATTTTCCCTAGCACGGCAAGCTACACCCACTCCACACTATTTTGCAGAGATGGCTGTCCCCTGCCGTCTCTAACCTAGACTTATAGCAGCACTGGATGGCTGCTCCTTAGCTACCCATAGGCAGTGACAAAAAAATTGGAAATAAAAGTATATATATTTTTTACTGATGGGGGAAGATCAAATTCCTTTTCTGATTGCTGGGGGTGGGGGGAACACAGGAAAGAAGATATCACCCCTGAAGTGGAGCAGGGTGGGGTAGGGGCTGAGGCCAAGGTAGAGTAGAGGCAGGTGGGAGTTGCTCTTTCTCCTCCTGGGTGAAGCAGGGGGAGGACTTGGCAGAGGCTGATTCTCCATAAGGCTTAGTCTTCAGGGTCTCAGCCACATAGGCCCCTTCCAAGGCCCCTCGAGAGTTCTCTGTGATATGTTCACAGGATTATATATAATTGTGTATTCAAGATTTTGTATTCTTCTTAAGGAGTCACCCCCCACCATTGTATAAGCTTCAGGCCCCCCACAACCTAGATCAGTTTGTAGGACCTGGAGTTGGGTAGGAATAATTCAGGTAGGAAAAACCTGGTCCTAGTGACAGGAACCTGGTCCTAGTGGCAGGCTCCTGGTCCTAGTGACAGGACCCAACTCCAGGGTTGGGTTCCTACCATGGAGTTGGGTAGGAACAAGAGATAATAAAAACCTAAATTATGGCAGGGTCAGTGGGGAGCGAGATGTATCTTAATGGAAAAGGGCTGGCATTTATTGGCCTGTAGCTCTTGTAGATGGGGATTTTTGTCTCTTTTCTTCTGTTCTGTATTCACGGTGCCGAGAACAGTAGCTGGTGCATACATATTTGTGGAATGAATACTTACATGTCTGGGAGATAGAGGTCAGGGATTCTCAAATGATTGGTTATGTGGAGTCCCACAGGGTGCCCCAAGGAGATGAGCTCAGCACACTTACCACCTGTCACCTAGCCCTGCTCTGCCTTGTCACCCAGGCCCATTCCTGGGAGAATCAAGACCTCTCTCCCCTTAGCCTCAATGGCCACTTGGCCACTGGGAGCCAGGGCCAGCTGGAATGTGCCACATGGTGGAAAGGACACTGAACTTGGGGTCTGGAGACACGACCTGAGTAGGCAAGTCACCTAATTATTCTCAGCTGCAGTTACTTCAAGGGTGAACCTGCAGTACTGAGGGTCCAGTGGTGTGATGGGAAGTGTTGAACAACTGCCTCAAAAGATAAACCTGCTTTGTAGCATTGGCTGATTTTCATGATGTGTATGTTCCCACGTGGCTGATTTCAAACTACCAGTTGGGAGAGATGCGCACGATAGTTTCTCCAAGAGCCTGTGCAATCTGACTCCAGCACATTCCTGTGTGGGTCCCAGTGACTGAGGTCCCTCTTATTTGAACAAAGCGTTGGGTGATGAGGCCTCACAGTCTGTTCCAGTCTGAGGCCTCACTGCCTGTATGCAGGCAGTTCTCTTTGCTGGCCAGATTACTTCACATGGCTGAAATAGATGCAGATGATCAATTTGGACCAAGGTTCATCTTTTTCTTTGTTGTTAAAAATTATTTGCTTTTTATATTATGGCATAGTTTATAGCAAAGTACACAAATATTACATGCACACCTTGGTAAACTTTGACACACATATACACCCATATAACCATCACCCAGATTAAGATACAGGACATTTCCAACACCCTTGTAGCCTCTCTCATTCCTGCTCTCAGTCAATGCATGCTCCTCAAGAGGTAAGCCCTCTTCTGACTCCTCACACCATAAACTAGTTTTTCTCATTCTTAAAGTTCATGTAAATGGTATCATGCACTATGTAGTTTTTTAATACCTGGCTTTCATTTACCATTATGTTAATATCTGTGAGATTTACCCATGCTGTTACGTGTAAGAATACAGTTGTTCATTTATTTTCATTTCTGCGCAGTATCCCTAGCACCGACTTTTAATAACTTTAACTTAATAGAAGTTTTTTATACTTCTCATGTCTGCTTTTGTCACTCACCCCTGAAACTGTGGATCTCACTGCTTGGCCCTCCACTGTGACCTCCACTGCTTGGTCACATACTCAGTCCCTTAATGCTCTGTTTCTCTTGGCCCTGACCTGTCCGTCACCCTTCTTCACCTCCAACATCTGCCATGCTCTTCAGAATCCCTTCTGCAACATTAACCAATTTCCTCGTGTTCCCAACATTTCTTTTAAAAGTTTCTCTAACCTCCAGGCTTGAGTGAAATCTGGATGACAACTGCTGTGGACTGAAGGTTTGTGTATTCCTCAAATTCATTTGTTGAAGCTCCAAGTGACAATATCTGGAGATAGTGCCTGTGAGGAGGTATAGGGGTTGGGGCTTAATCACAGGGCTGGTGCTCTTGTAAGAAGAGGAAGGGACACTAGGGCTCCCTGTCTCCACCATGTGAGGAAACAGCAAGAAGATGGCCATCTGCAAACCAGGAAGAAAGCCCTTACTAGGAACTGAGTCAGCTGGTACCTTGATCTTGGACTTCTCAGCTTCCAGAACTCAGAGAAAAGAAATTCTGTTGTTTAAGCCACCCAGTCTATGGTAACCCAAGCACCCAGTAAGCCACCCAGTCTGCATGGTAACCCAAGCAGACTAAGACAAGACGCAGGGACACCTTTTCCCCCAAGGCCCTCTCTAGCTGTTATTTATTCTCTTTCACCTCACTACATATAAACTCTCTAGGATTGGATTTTGCCCTACTTTCAAATGAAAAAGTTAACTTGTTATTGTTTCATGAATGCTGGCAGAAGACATGAGATCCCTGGATTAGAGACAACAAACTTGATTACAGCACAGCAAGTAGCAAAAGCACCATGTTTGCAACAGCTCCCCTTGTCCCCCAGGTTTCACAAGGGCAATGTGAAGGAGTCCTACGGATACGGTGCAAACAGTCCCATGGGAGGAATATTGAGCTTGGGTCACCCATCTCTTTTGTAGGCAGCATTAAGCAAGCCTCCTCTTTGTCCTGGAGAGAGATATTACCTCAGTCCTCAAGGTTGCCTGCTGCATTCATAACCCTGAAAAATAGCCCAGGCAGAGTGGTCAGGGCTGTGTAGTCTTGGCATGCCCAGTAAAAATGTGCAGGGTTGTTCAGGGCCTATGACAGCTTGTCTGTCCCAACAATTGGCCCTATACATTCTTGGCTGAACTGGAATATTCACATGAGTATACCACTCCAATTAATCTCATTAACAGAGGCTGGAACCAAATTTGTTCCATTTGTCTCATATAGAATTGAATTACTCTCAATAGAACTTCAAGCAAGATGAAGCCAACCTTCAGTATTAGATTCAACCATGCTGCCCAGTGTATCAGACTCAGTTACCTGTGAATAAGTCTCAAGGAAACCAGTAACCTTTGGTAGGACAGGATATAGGTTAAGGTCAGGCTATTATCCATTACAAACTGCACAAGTGAGTTTTAGATTGATCTGCTGATCTTTAATGTCTTTGCCAATAATTATAGGAGGCAATAGATGGGCCAAAAAACAATGTTCATCTCTAATAGGGCCCACATACCATGTAACCCGAAGGGTCACATGTCAAGTGAATTCAGAATTTGTTGTTGAATTCGATTTGGATCATCATTAAGTCACATGGGCAGTGTCACCTAATAGTTGCATCCTCAGTTACCATACATGAACCAAGGCCTCTTGGGTGACAGGAAATGTTCACACATTTGTACTAGTCAGATTGAAATAAGGTTGTGCTGGATGGAGTGTTTGTGCATGTATGGGGGAGGGGGAGGTTCCATATTCAGGAGCCGCCACTGAAGCTGGCAGATGGCACAACTGAATGGTTCAGGTCTGGCCACACCCATATGAATGTCCCCATTTTCATAGCACGTGGACAGCATGATAAACCCAGAGGGGGTCAGGTTATCAGCCACAGCTGCTGCGGACCAGATGATGGTTTTGCTTGGTTTCAGTGCTGGGTCTAGGGGACAAAGAACACCCTAATCACTTCCCTCTCTCTGCATTTACTGGCTTCTAAGGTGTCTTCTCACAGGCCTCCATGGCCATGAAAGGAACGTGTCCCATTCCAGTAGCTATAACTTTATCTTTTCTGTAATCTCTCCCTACTCATACCCACGCCTTTTGTCTGCAGGGGCCAGGCTTGAGTGGCACAAGGGCATTTTAACAAAATTTACAGAAACCCATCGTATCTCCTACTTTGGCTTGTGTGGGCCAGTGTAGGGGGACTTGGCAAGTAGTGTACTCAATCAAGTGGCCATTATCTTTATGATCTAGGACCATGTTAATTCATCAAGAGAATCCAGGTTGCTAAACCCGAACTAGAACTAAGTTTGACTCCCCTTAGCCCTCTTTTGCGAGGCTGACATCTGGAGGGTGTACCAACCAGGCTGGCCTGCGGTTGCTGTAAGATGGAAAAAAAGATGCACCACGCTCAGGAATTGTCAGATCCCAACTTTTTAGAATAGAGCTATATAAGCCTCCACCCCTTGTGTCCTGATCATTACTCAGAAAGTGGCCAAGAAGAGATAATCTTTGTCTGGGGATGGCTGCATTCAGTGGTCACATTGCCTCACTGAAGTACGTGGACTAGAAGGTGAGGAGGGAGGTAGTCAGAAGCTTTGGGTGGGCCATTCAGTGCTCAGTAATACCGGATGCCCGCAGGTGGGAGGGAGCATGGCATGGCCTTGACTGGCCCATTGTTGGGTGGCTTTTGCAAAAAAGGGTGCATCATTAGACCGCAGATGGTATGAAAAGCCAAAAACTTGACATGGTTTAGTTTCAAGGGCCAAAATGGTGTGGCCAGAGCCACAGACTTTGATCAGACTAGAACAGCAACACTGCAACCTTAAAATGTGCTGACAGCTTCAAGGCACCAATGATAGCCCAGAGAGGGTGTTGGTCAGTGGTCTGATATAGTCAGTCATCTGGGAGCAAGTGGGGCAATGCTCATGCAGTGTGGCCTCCTTCACTGCAAGACACATGGTCCAAATTTTGAGTGGCATCACTACTCCAGTATGTAGTGGTGGCTTCTGCATCAGAAGCATAGTTTTTTACTTTGTGACCAATCCATGATGGTGAATGTGATGCCACGTCTGGTTCAATGACGGATCCAGGCAGTGATGGTGGTGACATGGGCACTGAAGGCTGGATCAGCAGCTCCATTCCAGCTGGTCTCACTAGAGAAGGGCCCTTACCATGGGCATCTCTATGAATGGCTTCCACTGTCTTACTGGCAGCTGAATTTGTTTCCACAGTTTGCAACTGCACCAAGGAATGTCTTTAATCTGCCAGTCTTGTGGGCACGACATCTGGGCCACTGGCAACTAAAAGCAGTAAAAATTTAGCAGGAATCATCACAGGGAGTATTGGCTGAGAGTCTCAGTGCCGCCCTGAGTTCTATCCACTGAGCATAGCACCCATGCCTGTCTGATTTTGCCTAGCTGATGCTGAGGTTGAACGTGGACAACATAAGATGTCAGCTTAGCCAAGCCACCAGCGTACCAGGCCAGGCACTTAGGGACCCTTTGTGACTTGAGGGCCCCACTGAGTCAGCAGCTTTGCTTCAGGTGGTGAATTGGGGAATAAAATTTCCCCCCAAAAGATTTTTGCTGCCACTTTTTCATGTAAAACCCAGATAATGTTAGGGCGAGGCCAGTTGTGATCTTGAATATAGCATTTCCATTTGACTAATAAGTCCTTTGATGCCCTTCCCTTAACAGCTACCAAATCCAAACTGACCCATCCATCCCCAAACAGTGGTGACAGGTAGTCACAGGAACTCTGGGTCAGTAACAAGTTAGTAGGTCTTTTTTAAAAAGGGGATGCACTTGGTGACTTGGTCAGGCAGGTGGCGCTGTTGTGCTGGAAAATGGCCTCAGTAATCTAGCAGCCTTTGAGACTAATTCTTAGATTTCCCTTTCTCCTCTTGCAATTCCATACCGATTCTTCTGGATCATCTAGGAGAGTTCAGGAACCATCTTTCTACATGCAGCAGTCTCTGAATGGCCGAATCCCATCAGACACTTGTGGGCATTCACAGTCCAAACCTGCACAAGTATCAATGCCAGTGATACATTCACAGTGGAAGCCACTGAATTGGCCCAAAGACCCTAACTTCAGGTCACTTCTCCATTGCAAATTTTGCTCAAAGCCCATCAGTTGAACTTGGGTGATTTTTTACCAAGGAGTGTGGTGTGCGCACATACAGGAGCTACAGCACCAGCTACCTGGAGCTCAGGGTGGCTCAACTGGGAGATCAAGATGTGCAGGTTGGTAGGGGAGGCTAGCTCACAGGGTGCAGCTGGGAGGCTTTTATTTCTCCTTGGCCCCTGGATTCAGGGTTGGCATTGCTGCTGCTTCCTCCCCTGTGTACCTCCCACGTTCCTCCAGAGACTGCTCGAGCCCAAGGGCCCCTTTTATTTTGCACCCACTCCGCAGTGCAGTCCTTTGTGCCAGCTCTGCATCTGTTCATGGGACTGGTAAGATGGTGACTTGGGTGCTTGCGCCCAACAGAGCTATACAAGTTTTGAGGCCCTTGCCTCCATGAAGTCCCCCAGCATCCTCAGCTTTTTCACAAAGCAGCCAAAGGTGCAGTAGAGAAGGAAGAGAAGAGAGGGATTGGGGAGTGCAGAGGGAGAGAGCAAGCCTGTGCCAGGAGGCCAGGCTTTGCATTCACTCTCGGATCTGAGTGGACACCTATGGGGTTCAACCAAATAAACTTAACTGTTTTTGGTCCAACTAAAGCTCTGTATCAAACACCATGGCTGATACTATTTATTTCAGCTTTGGGGATCCTTGACTTGGCAGCCACATCCATGTTGCCTTTTGAGTGGGGCTGTGGGGCTTGCTGCCCCATTGTCATTGTGTCCCATCCTCCTCCTGCATGGAGGAGAGTGAGCAAGAACCAAAGCACCATTCAGGTGGCTTGTTCCACTCCTGCCCCTTATGCTCAGCCTCATCGACAGGTAGGACTGTGCAAGACTCTTACCCTATCCACCCTCCCCCTGCTGGCCACAATTTGGGTGAGAGGATTCACTAACATATGCCAAAGACTCTTTTCATATCGCCTAATCTGGTCCACAGGGTCCTTGTCCTTCCTATTCCAGAAAGCCATGTGTCTATCAGCATCCTGTCCTCATTGCCAAAACTGTCAGGGTCTGGCCTTTGAATTTACCCTGTTGATATATGAATAATTAGCCTCTTACTATTTCCTGTATGCTGGCAGAGATGACTCCTGGGTCAGACACAAAGGACTTTATTACTCACAGCACAGCAGCAGTATGAGCATAATGTTTATATTGGCCCCCTCAGTCCTCAGGTCCCACAGGGGCAATGTGGAGTGGCCTGGTAGATGTTGTGCATGCAGTGGGTTTGTGTGGCATCTGAGGAACACTGAACTTAGGGAGCCCACTTGTTTTATAGCAGGAAATAAGGAAACCTGCTCTTTGTCCTGGAGGGAGATACTGCCTCATTCCTTGAGGTTGTTCACTGCAAACACAAGCAGTGGTTTATGTAAAGAATAAATATGTGATGTCTAGCAGTGACTGGTATAATTGAGAAAATAAAGCTGGGCTGAGATGATAGATAACAGTAGTTTCACATGATTTGACCTAAAATATATGTGGGAATTTAGTATTTGAAAAAGGTAGAATTTCTTATCTGGAGGAAAAGATCATAAATGATACTGGGCTATTGGCTAACCTCTGCGAAAAAATTAAGCCTTTATCTTTCACCTTTTACAAAACTAAACTTCAGATACATTAATGACCTAAACCACATAAACACACGAAACCCTAACAGCATTAGGAACACTATTGGGAGAATATGCTTATCATTTTAAGGTAGAGGAGGACTTCTGAAACAAAAGCTAGAGCCTCAAAGGAAAAAGCCAACTTATTTCCAGTATCACATAGAATGTAAGCAGAAATAGTGTGTGTCTTAAAAATAGTAAAGATGGTAAATTATATACGTATATTTTACCTCAATAAAAACAAACAAATAAATAAGACATGAGGTGGAGGAGAAAGAAATGGTATGTGCAACTTCTAGTAAATACCATTAAAGGGCTGGAGCCTCTACTCTTTTCCTTCCCCATTTTTCTTCCTGCTGTTGGAATGCTGGAACTGGAATAGCCCTCTTGGATCTTGAATGACCTTGGGAATGGAGGCTATGCAAGGTGGGCCAGCAAGATAATGAGTCTGTGCCTCTGACACTGTGGAGGGCCACTCCAGCCCTGGATCATCTATTGCTGGACTCTCTTATTTAGGCTTGGGCATGTTGTGTGAATATGATCCCAGGTGATACACCTGCCCAGCTCCAGGTGAAGGATCATGATTGGTGTAAGCCACTGATTGTCAGCTCTGGTGGACTTTCAGAATCATCCAAGGAGCTTTTTAAAAACACCAGTGTCTGGGACCTACCCTAGACCAATTATACCAAAACCTCTGGAGGTGAGGCCCAGACAGGTCGTTTTAAAAACCTCCCCAGGTGATTCTAATATGCAGTCAGTATGTGAAGAATTAGTTTAAGCCAATCACGGCAAACCTATTACCTTCTTTCCTAGGCTGTCTTGCAGTAGGAGTGGTCCTGTAGCCATGTAGGACCACAGCAGGTTTATTAAGACTTGCTTCAAATTATGACAACCTTGAGACATAATTTATGCTCCAGAGCTCCCCAAGAGTGGAGGCTGAGGTAGATTTTAGCTTCTGAACTCTTGCTGAACTCCTTCCTCTCCTCCTTATTCACTTCCCAATATCTTTCCCCCAAGAACACTCCTTCCATAAGTCACTTACATAAGAATCCCTGTCTCGGGCTCTGCTTCTAGGGAAGCTGACCCAAGATAGCACCTTTGCTTACATTTCCACTTTCCCCTATGGTGTAGTCACTTCTTCTCTGTAATCCTGTTTGTCCTTCAATCATAGATCAAATTCTCCTACTTCCAAGCAGCTTTCTCAGACTTCAATCTTCAAGGAATTGTCATTTATTATGTTACTCTTTTGATTGCTCATGGTTTTAGAAAAAGATCCAGTAGGCCTAATGGAGCAGAAATTCTGAAACTTTTGTGTGCAGTGGATCTCTTTGAAAGGCTGTTGAAGTCTGTGGCCCCTTCCTTAGAAAGGCTTGTAAGTGCATAAAATAAATAGGATTACAAAGAAAATCAATTATGTTGATACATGGTAATTAAAAAGCTACCTTGTAATATCCTACTATGTATACTGCTTAATTAATGCATTTAATAACATGATCTAGTATTGAGTCAAAGTCAAAGTAGGGATGAGAGTAAATGATATTTTAAGATATCTGCTACTGCAGTGGTGTTTACAACTAATTGATCACAACCAGTTACAGATTCCTTTGTTCCTTCTCCATTTCCACTGCTTCACTTGACTAGCCTTTAAAAAAATAAATAAAAAAAAAAAGATATCTGCCACAACTGAAATGTGGAATGAAAATACCTATACTTTCTATAAGTGACAAAGTCAAGGATACTACAGGTAGCACTGTGATCTGTGACCTACATTCATAATGAAAGGAAATGCTAAATTTCAGCTAGAGGTTAGTGAAAATAAAGATAATGATTTTTCGCTATTTCCCATCAAGTTCATAGCACTAATTTCTTTCTTTCTTTTTATACAGTGTTGCTCTGTGACCCTGGCTAGAGTGCAGTGGGGTCATCACAGCTCACTGAAACCTCAAACTGCTGGGCTCAAGCAATGCTCCTGCCTCAGCCTCCCAAGTAGCAGGGACTACAGGCATGTGCCACTGCACCTGGCTAATTTTTCTATTTTTAGTAGAGATAGTCTCCCTCTTGCTCAGGCTGGTCTCAAACTCCTGAGCTCAAATCATCAGTCTGTCTTGGCCTCCCAGAGTGCTAGATTGCAGGCATGAGCCACCGTGGGCAGCCATAGTACTAATTTCTACTCATGGACAGCTGGGAGTTCTGTGGACCCCAAGTTAGGACCCTGGTACTGGAGGATTAGCAGGCCTAGGACACTGACATTAATTAATCCAGTCTCACACTGAACACTCAAGTATGGGCACGTTATCCATCATTATATGCCCTGGTGATAAGCTGAGGAGGCTCCACAATAGTTAGAAGGGAACATCGTGGTAAAACCTCCCTTTTCTGCTCCAAGAGATTGGTCTAAAGAACTTTTCAAAGGTCCTAACTGGATTTCTCTACTATCAGGTGGTATTGGTAAAAGATACCTTTGTGGGGACTTGAAGGCCAAGAGAGCTTGCTGAGCTTACAGGGACAATACAGTGACCTTCAGACAATCATGGTCTCATCTCCTTGGCCTGGTTCAGTTGGTAACCTTCATCAGTCATTTTCACTCTGGGGACAGTCACATCATATCAGTTTGCAGATATTTTTTGAGTGTTAGGCTGGGCTCAGGTCTGTGTAGTTATCCTTCAGAAAATTAATAGTTTCTGAAATGAAGTGGAAATTTCCGGACTTCGGATTGTGTTGTGTTACTCTAATGCCTGGATACAAGTGTTCAGTGAGCACCGGTTGAAAGAACAAACGCACAGACACGAAAACTTTAAGACAGAATCCTCGTAATTTTCTCTCAAACTCTTGTTAACCTCAGGTCCTCATTCAATAAAATGAAGTCACATATTTTCCTTTCATGTTATTTTAAAGTTTCAACATAAATTAAATATGGCGACTGAAAATAAAGCAAGAGACAAAGTGATTGCGAGTCCCGCGACCTCCTGTCACTAAGGAGAAGGAGGTACAGGAGTGGGCAGGAGGTGCGGGTTGGCGTAGGTAAAGTACCGCCAAGCACCCTAGGACCGGCCGGAAGTCGGGGAACACTGCCGCGCCAGCTTTTGGCGTCACTTCCTGCGCGACTTCCTGCGGAAAGCATGGCGTCGCTGAGCGGTGTCCGCTGGCTGACCCGGGTGAGGCCCGGGGACACTCTGGGCAGGGACGGGAGGGGGAGCGAGGCTTTGTCCCTGGGTTTCCTAAAGAGGGCAAGGTCACTGCAGTGTTTGGGGTCTGGAGGTCCCAGATCTGATCTCACAGGCTTGTCCCTATCGCAGGCGCTGCTCTCTGCCAGCAACCCTGGGGCATGGAGAGGTCTGGGTACCTCGGCTGCGGCGCAAGCTGCCTCACGGAGCCAGGTATGCCTGATGGGGCTCGAGTTTCGCTCACTCACCTGTCACCTCCTCGCGGCTCCCTCCCCTTTTTCCCCCCGACTGCTTTGCTCCTCCCTCTCCCTTCCTGGGAGGACCCCTGCTCCTGCCCCAGCTCTAGCTCTGCTGGCCCCACCCGCAGGCTGAGGACGTGAGGGTGGAGGGTGCCTTTCCCGTGACCATGTTGCCAGGAGACGGTGTGGGGCCTGAGCTTATGCACGCTGTCAAGGAGGTGTTCAAGGTGAGTGGCCTTAAGGATCCACAGCAGGGACGACGGAGTGTAGGGTGGGTTGGAAAGGATTTGACCATGACCCTGCAATATTTTGGGACCTGTCCCTGAAGGCTGCTGCTGTCCCAGTGGAGTTCCAGGAGCATCACCTGAGCGAGGTGCAGAATATGGCATCTGAGGAGAAGCTGGAGCAGGTGCTGAGTTCCATGAAGGAGAACAAAGTGGCCATCATTGGTATATGTGCCCCCTTGACACCTGCCCACGTGTCATTTAAGATCAAGTGAACAAATAAATGTTTATTAAGCCCCTCTCCCCACATACAAACATATTAACTCCCCAGACCTCCCACCAGTCATACTTTGGCATTTGTTCCTTCCTGTTTGTTAGGAACCCAGAAATTGAGAAATCATGTCAGCTGTCTATGCAGGAAGATTCCAAGGGTTCGGAGTCTGTCCTGAGGCTACATCAACCATATCAAATCTTACTAATTGTCTTTCTAGCATGCCACTTCTAGCTGCTCCTTTTCTTCTATCTTCTTTCTGCTTCCCTTATTTAATCTCCTCATTAGATTTTTTAACTTCTCATTCTGCTTATATAGTCCATCTTCCACATCTCTTTTTTTGGAAATACCAGCCTGATTTTGCCAGGCCCAACCTAGGAAAGTAAATTCTTTATAAGCTGGCTCTTAGTCTTCTGCCTTGGTTTTCCACAACACTTTTTCTGTGTTTTGATCACACTAGAGTATGTGTTAGTTTCCAAATATATATACTTAATGCTGTTCCTTCTGCCCAGAATATTCTTCCTTTGATGCTACCTATCAAAATCCTTCTCACTCATTCACTGTGTTAGTTTCCCATGGCTGCCATAACAAACTACTACAAACCCGGCATCTTAGAATAACAGAAATTTGTTTTCTTTCAGTTCTGGAGGCCGGAAGTTTGTAATTAAGGTTTTGGCAGGTCATGCTCCCTCTTAAGGTTTAGGGGAGAATCCTATCTTGCCTCTTCCAGCTTCTGGTGGCTTTTGGTGTTCCCTGACTTGTAGACACATCACTCCAATCTCTGCCTGTGGCTTTCTCCCCTCTGTGTTTCCATATCTATATCCCTTCTTTGATCTAAGGATTTTTCACTGGATTTAGTGCCCACCCTAATCCAGGATGATTTCTTCTCAAGATCCTTAACTTGATTACATCTGCAAAGCCTCTTTCCACAAATAAGTTTACAGGTTCTGGGGCTTAGAGCATGAATAATCATTTTGGGGATCACTGTTCAGCCCACTGCACTCAACCTAAGGTCTGACTGAAGTGCCCGCTCTTCTGTGATATTTCCTGATATTAGAGATGGGGTTTCACTCTGTTGGCCAGGCTGTAGTACGGTGGTGTAATCATAGCTCACTGCAGCCTCAAAACTTCTGGGCTCAAGTGATCTTCCTGCCTCAGCCTCCCAAGTAGCTAGGACTACAGGGTTGCGCCACCATGCTCAGCTAATTTTTAAATTTTTTTTTGTAGAGTTGGAATCTCACTATGTTGCCCTGGCTGGTCTCAAACTCTTGGCCTCGATCCTCTTGCCTCGGCCTCCCAAAGTGCTAGGATTACAGACATGAGCCACCATTCCCGGCCAGTCTCTGTGTTCTTATGCATATTGTTAATGCTTTTTCCATGGTATTTATCATATCTTTCATAGTATCTGTCTTTCCCAGTGAACCGTTTGTTCCTTGAGGACAGGAGTTATATGGTTTTTGGTTGATATCCCTATTGCCTGACATAGTTGATTTTCAATAAGTGGTGGTTGAAACAATGTCAAACACAGAAACATCAAAAAAGGATCAGAGATCTGCTAGCATTGTTTCTCAACTTGTTATTAAACCCAGGCTCTTCTTTTTTTTTTTTTTTAAATATACACACCATGGAATACTAAAACTCACGCTCTTCTTAGATAAACATAAAAAAAATCTGCCCTTTTAGATCATTTTGAAGTTTCAACGTAAATTATGATGATTACAAATATTGCAGTAGACAAAAATATTTCTGACCTTATACATTATTCTCCTTTGCCCCTTTCCCCCAGAGGCAATTAAATGTTACTGATTCAGGAGTGGGAGATGGGAGTCTGGGTTGCATTATGTCCCTGAGGGAATTGGACACTGGTCTGGGCTCCCTTAAGGGTGGTCTGTGCCTGATATTCCTCCCCCTACTGTGTTTACACAGGAAAGATCCACACCCCGATGGAGTATAAGGGGGAACTAGCCTCCTATGACATGCGGCTGAGGTAGGTGGTGGAGGTGAGGGGAATGGGTCAGAGGGGCACTGGGGCACCAGGTGCAGAGCTGATGGCTCTGCCCACCTTTAGGCGTAAGTTGGATTTATTTGCCAACGTAGTCCATGTGAAGTCACTCCCTGGGTACGTGACTCGGCACAACAATCTAGACCTGGTGATCATTCGAGAACAGACGGAAGGGGAGTACAGCTCTCTGGAACATGAGGTGAGGCTGGAGAATCTGGGCAGGGCACGGATGGAGGTGGGAGAAAAGTGGAGCTCCTTCCCAAGGTCACCCAGCTGCTTCTGTCTTCTTACCCAGAGTGCAAGGGGTGTGATCGAGTGCTTGAAGATTGTCACACGAGCCAAGTCTCAGCGGATTGCAAAGTTTGCCTTTGATTATGCCACCAAGAAGGGGCGGAGCAAGGTCACTGCTGTCCACAAGGCCAACATCATGTGAGGACCATGGCTTTGCATAGGATGGGTTCCTGGGAAGGTAGCTTCCTCTACTCTCCCGGCTGATTCTGTTCCTTTTGGCCCATGGACAGGAAACTTGGGGATGGGTTGTTCCTGCAGTGCTGTGAGGAAGTTGCTGAACTCTATCCCAAAATCAAATTTGAGACAATGATCATAGACAACTGCTGCATGCAGGTGAGGCCCCCCCGCCCATGCCTCCCCTCTCATGGCACTGAGGAGGGTGGGGAGTGGAATTCACTTCCTAACACCTACATCTCGCCCCCTAGCTGGTGCAGAATCCTTACCAGTTTGACGTGCTCGTGATGCCCAATCTCTATGGGAACATTATTGACAATCTGGCTGCTGGCCTCGTTGGGGGAGCTGGTGTGGTCCCGGGTGAGAGCTACAGTGCAGAGTACGCAGTCTTTGAGATGGTGAGTGAGGCCGCTTCCTCCCTTGGCCTTTTCTCCTTCCCTGTGCCAGTCCTTGGACCTCAGGTCTCCCATGAGTCCCACCCCCAGTCTCAATGCCTCCGCTTGCTAAGTGACC
The DNA here is from genome assembly GCA_963574885.1 of Lepilemur ruficaudatus. NCBI lineage: Eukaryota > Metazoa > Chordata > Mammalia > Primates > Lepilemuridae > Lepilemur > Lepilemur ruficaudatus. Next base: position 23,006 of record CAUYRT010052097.1, on the reverse strand, counting down.
CTGGCTTGCTCCCCGCCTCCTGTGGAGTCCTTTCCCAACCTCAGCCTCTGCTATATGTCCTGCCTCCTCCCAGTGACTCTGGGCTGCCCCTCTCTCCACAGGGTGCCCGGCACCCATTTGCCCAGGCAGTGGGCAGGAATATAGCCAACCCCACGGCCATGCTGCTGTCAGCTTCCAACATGCTGCGACATCTTAAGTAGGTCATGGGAGGCTGGGTGTTGTCAGGGAGCCACGGGACGGTGTTTTGAAGGGCGAGTCTCAATTTCTTCCTGTCCACACTGACAGCCTTGAGTATCACTCCAGCATGATTGCAGAGGCAGTGAAGAAGGTGATCAAAGTTGGCAAGGTGAGTTCAGAAAGGCTGCCCGCCTCAGGGCCTCTGCACTACTCTCTGGGGAACCTGGCTGGGGGCCTCCTTCCTCCCAGGTCCCCAGAACATCTTTGCTCTCTGATCTTCCACTCCGTTCCTCTCAGGGCTGTTCTTTACCTCCCTTCTCTTGGCTGTTTCATCTCTTGATCTCCTTTGCCTGAGTTCCCATCTGCTATTCCATTTCCTGCTCCAGCCTCTGCCCCTTTTGTGGGCCATCTGAATGCAGAATTTGCAGCTCTCATGGGATGGAGCAATGAGGGAGCTAGGCAGGATGAGGCGCCAGCTTCACCTTCTCCACACCTGGGAGCCAGTCCTCATGTTCCTCTTTCCTTCCACCTGTTCTGTCTCTGTATATACTTTAAGGTAGCCACCTCCTTGTCTCTGGTCTGCATTTTCCCATCATCTCACTTCCTGCTCAGCCTCCTGCCCTACTGTGGCTGCCCAGCTAGCTAATGGTGGCTCAGGAGTCGGCAGGTCCATGTGCTGCGGAACCTGGCCTCTCCCATCCCTGCTGCATTGCATCGTCTTGGTTCCATTTCTTGATCACACTGCCCTACCTGCTTTCATGGGCTCTCTTCTCTTCTTCCCCACGGCTCTTGCCCGTGGTGGCTGTAGGTGCGGACTCGAGACATGGGCGGCTACAGCACCACAACCGACTTCATCAAGTCTGTCATCGGCCACCTGCACCCCCATGGGAGCTAGAGCCCTTTATTCCTTCCAACCTCACAAGGACCATATTCCACCTATACATTCCTTCAGTACAGTGGACCAGGGAAGAGATCTCGAACCTCTAGAGAGTGGACCATAGCCATCTTTCTGAGCAGAGCCTAGGTTGTCTTAGGGCTGGCTTCCTTAGGGAACTGCATCTGTCGGGCGGTGGTGGGAGTGTCAGGGGCGGGAGGGGGGGGCCTAGGCTGCAGGGATGATGACAGTTCTCCCCCACAGGTTCGAACTTCTGACATGGGTGGCTATGCCACTTGCCACGACTTCACTGAGGCTGTCATTGCTGCCCTGCCCCACCTATAAGTCCTGCCTGTACCTATGTAAGATGTTCAATAAAACATGTGAATCAACTTTTTGGTGAATTTTGTTTTTATTGGAGTATGAGACATGGAGTGGGAAATGTCACTGTGGGGTAGGGCATACCCCTCCTCACAGGGAATGTCCATTCTAATCATCCTGGGGTACTTTGTGGAACTTTTTCTTCTTCTTGGAGCTGCTCTTGCCGCCAGCAGCTTCTTCAGGCCCGCTGCTGACTGTCTCCTCCTTGGAAGAGAATTTCCTCTTCTTCTTAGACACACTCTTGTTGACTGTCTCTTCGGGATCACTGACTACTACTTCCTCCTTTGGTGAAGATTTCTTCTTCTTGGGAAGACTTATGCTGGCAGTGGCCTCCTCCTCGAGGTCACTACTAACCACCTCCTCCTTGGAAAAAGATTTCTTTTTCTTGGGTTTGGAGACAGAGATAACTGGGTGGTCTTCCATTCCATTCTCCTGAGGAACCTCCTGGGGCTTTTGCTTTTTCTTCTTTTTGGGTTTTTCAACCGTCTCCTAAAGGGAAGAGGGGGATATAGGCATGAAAACAGTGTCAACTACTGTCTGCACGCACACACGCACCCCCATTACATTTTTAGCAATAGAGCCAGGGAAGGAAAACTGGCAAAGTTCTGTTAAAATTGCGCAGTGTTTCTGGGATGGTTTTTTAATTGTGTGGGTGTAACTTTGGAAATTTACCCCAAACGCTACTCCCAATTAGAAGTTAAGGGAGAAAGTGTAATGAGATAGTACCTCAGCCCATTAAATAAGCTATAGAAAAACCCACCATGCTGGTCACAATGGAACCATCATGCCAAGTTCCAGAGGGGACCCTGAAACACTGTTTATCAAAGTCGAGACTAAATGAAAACCCCAGGGAGAATGAGTCTAGCCTTGCACGCTGACAACCTCCCTGCCCCCATCCCCACTGAGAGACACTACCACTTCCGGACACACGTCTGAGAAGAAGCAGAGCAGGAATTTACACTACCCCAGGTTGAGGACTCCTGGGAGGCAGCCGAGGACAGAACACACTTGCCCAGGGAATGGGTGTGTGCTACAACCAGCTCTCTGGGCTCTTGAGCAAGTTCTCTCAGCACCTATCTCCTTCCTATAGAATCAAGAGGTAGTTTGAGATGTTTCAGGTCCTTGTTTCAGTCCAAAAGCCTGGACTCAAGACCACAGCTTGACGAAGCGCATCCTTTGTTCTGCTGTTGGAAATCCTACCACCTAGGATCTCATCTGCCTACTGACCTCACACTCCTCTTGTGTACTACTGCTGTTTTCTGAAGAAGCGAGGGCAAGCGCAGCCAGTCGTTTCTTTTCCTTCTTCAAGCGTTTCTTCTCCTGTTTCTCCAGTTTTCTAGCAATCTCAGCAGCCGCCTCCTCTGCCTGGTCAAAGAAAAGTGCTGAAAAGGCTTGAAAACCTCTGGTGTTTCAAAGCCCCCTTTCTGGCTTTATTGGATCAGCCTCATTAAATCAGTTTTTTTGCCTCCACTCTACAAGGTCAGGCTGAGACAGTTCATCACCTCCAATTCAGTCAGCTGTGTGGCTCTCCCCCTACCCAGACACCCCCGACCACTGACCTGAACCATGGCTTCCTTCATGACGTCCAGATTCTTTCGCGGAATCTCTCCAGTCTCATAGAAGGACAGCCGTTCCTCAACTTGTTCTCGAAGCTTCTCCCCAAATACACTCGTGGGCACCTCTGGATGTGTGTATGTGGGTAAATGGAAGCTGGTCAGCCCCTGAATGGACAAATAGCCCCCCTGCCGGTGTGTTCCTTCTACCCTCAGCTTCACTCAGACCCAAAGTATCAACACTCACTAGGTGAACTGCTGTTGACGAAAAATACTACCATCATCGTAGAAGCTGCTAAGGTAGTCAGCCCCCCACTCCAGCCCCCTCTCCTCACAAGTGCCAACCCCCCCACCCATACCAGAGAAGCAATCGATTCGTGAGGCAATACTGCATTTGTTTGCCAGGTATCGGGAGATGCGGCCTTTGTTCTTGGCAGCTGCTCGGCCAATGAAGGTGGAGTGGAAAATGAGTCCATATTTTGGTGTGTTACCCCTTGTCTTCAGGGCTCTGAGAGAATATTCAGTGGAGAGTTTAAGATGAGAAATTTCAACCCCATTAGCCAAGGTAACTCGCCCCGACCCCCAGCCAGTCCCCAGAGCCTACGAACAGGCTAGATCGCTTCCCCAGTGCATGCCAACCCACAGCTCCCAGAGGCAGAGGGAAGGCATCCAATGTCGCTGACCTGGAAACTTGGTCCCTTTGCTGGGCCCTGGGAATCACTCAGACACCAGGACTGGCCATCACCCCCATAGCAGAGGCCTGTATAGGTCAGGGAGCCCTGGTTGGCCATCACTGTGATCCCCAAACAAGCAGTGGACACCAGAAGTGGCACCTGAGTGTGGGCAGGTGCCCGCACTGGTACCTGAACAGGGCCTTTTCAGCTCCAAGGATCTGCACAGTGGATGCTGGATACTTGGCCAGGTTGGTGAGGCTGCCAGCATGAGCGATGAGACGTGCACCTACCTGGAGAAAAGAGTCAAGGAAGGAGTCAGAGAAGCTGTAACTGCTGACCTGCCAGTTGCATGACCCCTGCTCTCCTCCTCTCAGTCAAGCACAACTGGGGAAGATACAGTGGGCCAGGAAATACAGCAGTATAGATGCACATGGTAACACTCCCATGCCCCATTTTAGTGTCCCCCAGGACGCACCGCTTCCCCAATTAAGGCTGACAGGCTGGGGGCTACTTGGCTCATCTTGGAGCGCAGGTAAGTGTGCAGGCTCTGGCGGTACTCTGATAAAGACACCACACGGCTGGAAAAGCTCTCGATGTTTATCAAGTCAATGGCAGATATGTCCATACCTAGGAAACACCAAGTGTGAATCCAACAGCCAGCTACTTAGGGCCCTGGACCTTACACTGGGTGCCAGGCTCTGTACTGACCCATGGAGGACCGTGAGGCATCTAGAATAGCCTTAGCCTTGGCCCCATCCATTGTCAGCTCCTCCAGCTTCTCCAACTTTTCCTCATTCAGCTCCCTTCGGTTTCCAATATACTGGGCGAGGCGGCAGTACGTGGCATTGTCATTGATGATCTTCACCAGCTCCGGAAAGTGATACCCATACCACTCCCTGCAAAGAGCCACAGTCACTCTCAGCCCAGCTGCCTCATCTCAAACAACAAAGCCACAGCCTCAGCCCTCTCCATACCTACTTACTGCCTGCCTGGAGGAAATGGGAACATCTTAGATTCAAACTCCCCTCAACTCCATGTTCCCCCATTCACAATACAGACCAGGCACAGGGCCTGGGCTGGGGTGTATATGGGGTAGCTTTACTCTGCCTCCTCTTTCTATACAGGCAGTGTAGGGACACAGTCTGTGGTAAGCATTGGGAGGGTGAGCTCCAGCCCCAGCCCACGTGGTTCTACCCGTGGGAATTGTCAGTCCTGATTATGACTCTGAATTAGCTAAACTACAGGGCAAAGACTCCATTGTTAGGGATGGCCCCTGCATTTTACCTGACACGCATAGAGAAGGTATTGATGTCTTTATCCAGCTGGTCCAGGAGACTAATGGATTGGATGATCATATTGTCCACCCGATTCACATTAAACTTAACTTTGGCACGAGAATAGCTGTGTCCCAGCCCCAGTTGGGCTTTGCAAGCAGACAGATCTGTCAGACCCTTCACCAGATTATGGAAGTGCAGACGAACTCCTAAGAGGAGGGCAGGACTGTAAGCAAGGAAGGGCTCTGAGCTAGCTCCTGCACTCATGGGCACCAGCCAAACATGAGGCCTCCCCAGAAACCCCTTGGAGAGGTAAAGAATGGAAGGAGCATGACATATGATGGTCTCACCTCGCAGGACCTCGGCTATCACGCCTCCAGTCTGGCAGTTGTACCCTAATTCCTCTTGTATTGCAGCACCGATCTTGGGATCCCCAACCCCCAGGAGTACTTTCTTCTTTTTAGACGGCAGGTAGGTCTCCAAGAACAGACGGAGATCCTCATGAACAACACCTCAGGGCACAGAGAACATAGCTCCCATTAACACGATGAAAGATGCAAAAGGATCTCATCCCCTCAGTTGGTCCCATGGAGCATGCTGGGGTGGCATGCCTAGACCCCTCCCAACCAGGCATTGCTCAGAGACACAGAGACATCAGTGAAAGCACTCAGGGGATTGACAGACACGAAAGTCATCACTGCAAAGCCCGGCCCAACCAAGGGAGGAACTGCACTCAGGACCCACAGCACAGGTATGAAATACATTATTGAAAGCTTATAACACACCCTTAAGTATTTAGTACCCAAACTGCCTTCTGGGAACAAACCTTTTTCTTGGCTTTTGTTTATCAAAATTGCCTCTTTCAATCAATTGAAAGGTACAGCAGAGAAGTAGACATTTGAAGCACAGGTGGGTGTTAAACCAGCCCCCTCCATTTCATTTAAGAACCATTTGTAACTATAGTTCCCCAAGGGAAAAAATAATATCTGCATCCTGGATTGGGGGCTTTACATGTGGGAAGATTCAGTCTACCACAGTTCCCAGATATTGAGCTCAGGGAAGACGATTATGTTAAATTACATCCTGTTCGTCTCCAGTACTGCCCAAGCACCTACCAGATTTAGAGCTAGCGGAAGAAAGGTAAATACTATTAACCCCCCTAAGAAGATAACGTAAGGAACCGCACGTAGCTTCTCTCTCTGAAAGACTTGGCGGTGGCTGACTCACCTTCAGACACCGCATTGGCATTTTCCAAGGCAACCTGGGATGAGGCAAAGGGACAAAAGGCCACTAGACGAACGATGTTGTGGAATTTGCCCAGGTTGAGCACGCACTCCTCCACCTGCGGGTGTGGGAGAAAGAGTTTGAGCGGTTTCTTTGCTCCTGCCTCTGCGAGGCAGTAAAGCAGCGGTTCTCGGCCCTGGACACTTTTAAAATGTACCAATGCCCGGGTCCCACATCTGGGTTCTGCTTCAATCGGTACGGGGCGGAGTCCCGGAGCCCCTTTTCTAATTTCTCCTAAAGTGATGCTAACCATGATTCAAGGTGAAGACACCCCCCCACCCCGCTCTAGACCTTTCCAGGCCCAGGTCCCCCTCCCAAGAGCGGCTGGCCACGTGGGAGAGCGCGGGGCATGCCGGGACCTGCGCGGCCCGAGGGTCTGCGGCGCCGGGCGAGCCCGCCGATCGCACCCACCTGCGGCAGCAGTAGACTGATCTCCTCCACCTCCTTCAGCGCCAGCAGCGCGTAGCCGACCGCGTGCTCGAACAGCACGTGCAAGAGGACCTGGAATGGGAGCCGGGCCGCAAGCGTCAACGCGGCCTCAGCGTGCGCCCTGCCCCGCTCCCAGCGCTGGCTCGGGATCGGCCTGGCGCCCGAACCCGGGCCCACACCGCCGCCTCCGCTTCGCCCGCGACCCGCCACCACTCCTCACCATGGCGCCCACTCCTTGCTCGGCTCGCAATGCGGCTGGCGCGCTGTGGCGCGCGGACCCAGGCTCCGGAGGCCACGCCCCAGCCTCGCCGACCAATCAGAGGTCGGGGAAGGCACCATTTCCGGGCTTTCGCAGGGGTCAGCCGGGGTGGTAGAGTCCGGAGGGCGAGCGGGGGTGGCGCCGAGCGCGGGCGAGCAGGTCTTTTCCGGCCTGTGTCGCTGCGCGGGCGGGCGCGGTTGCCTGGGAGGCGCGGGACCGGGTCTTGCCTTGCAGGCCGCAAGACGTTTGGAAAGGCCCTTTTCCGGATAGTAGTCTGATCCCTCATGTTTTCGTCATATAGGTTGCGGGCAGCAGAGCTCGATGAATCGGGGCGGGAAGCTCTGTGTGGGGCGCGGCGACCATCCCAGACCCTTTGACGAGCCGGCGTTCCGCAGCGCCGGTGACCTCGGGCCCTAGACCCCTCTCTTCGCCCCAGGACCCCAGGACCCTTCCATTCTCGCCTCCCGCTCCGGGACGGTCCTCTCCAGAGCCCCGTGGGCCGCGCGCCTTTCCCTCCTTCCCGGGACAGGAGCGGTCCCCGGGGCGCCCTGGCGCGGACTCCTGGAAACATGGCTCCTCGCGGTCGTCTGGGTGCTGTTGAATTTATTAATTATTTTTTAAAAAGTGACGGTGGCAGGCAATAACGTGGGAAAGAAAGGCGATCCCACGTCTGCCTAAGCCGGTTTCTTGTTCCTCTGTTTCAGGGGACTCGGCTCCTTTTGCTGGGCCACGTGTTGCTCACCGGTTTGACCGGCCCTAAGTTCTTTCTTAGCTCCGAGTGAATGGGAGCTGCTTCCCTGTCCTCGAGGGTGGCTTTTGGGCACTCAGGCGACTATTTCGGGATTATTTTTGCTGTAATGATTAATAATAGAGTTACAAATCCAAAACCTATTTATTCTTAAGTAGTATATGCCTTGGTAAATGAAGAAAATCATTCTAAGTGGATTCTTGTAACTTAAATTCTTACAACTATACGCCATATTTATAAATTTAATGTTATTTTCTTCTTAAGCGACTCAATTACTTGACAAATAAAATCCAAGTACATAGTTCGCTCTTATAAATCCAGTATTTTTAAACCATATAATAATCCATATTTTTAAACCTAAAAATATGGTTGATAAATCTCATAATCTCAGTATTGCTTGCAGATGTGGTTAAACTGTGCTACACATACGGACTTACAATCATGAGTGAATCACATGATTCACTCATTTCACATTTTAAAATGGAATTGCAAGATTAATTTATTATATATTAGCATATCAAATTCTCTTAAACATGATAAATACTTCACATACCAAATTAAACAGATCATTCTAAAATGTAATGGAAAATACGAATATGATGACTTCTGTTTACTTCATTATTTCTATACTTTATCCTAAGTCTTCCTTGGGTTACAGGTGCTTATCCACTGCAGAGGTCCCCAACCTTTTTGGCACAAGGGGCCGGTTTCATGAAAGACAATTTTTCCGCGGACCGGGGAAGGGTGGGGGTGGTGGTGGAGGAAAGGGGGTGGTGGTGCAGAGCTCAGGCGGTCTACCCGGGCATAGCCCCCGGGGTTGAGGACTCAACACTAAGGTAGGGGGTTTTTAAGTAAGAACTCAGAATCCTTTAATGGGTTGCAGAATTCAGTCATTCACAGACAGCATTTAAAAAAATTAGGTTAAAGAGAATAGGAAATAAGCATATACCTCATAGAGGGCCGGCCAAGGTGGCTCACGCTGTAATCCTAGCACTTTGGGAGGCAGAGGCGGGAGGCCAGGAGTTTGAGTTTTCAGTGAGCTATAATGGCACCACTGCACTGTAGCCTGGGTGACAGAGTGAGACCTTGTCTAAAAAAAAAAGAGTATGCTGCATAGAGTAAAAGATTTGTAAAACTTGTCTCAGCCATATATATATACACACATAGACATACAGGTGTACATATGGAAATATATTTTCACATATGTACACATATATGTAAGCCAAACACGTTTCTGTGTATTAGATCAGGATACAAAAAACCTGAGTCACTCAATAAGCCGAAAGATAACCACAGTCATTCTTTGGATAGACTCGACTCCTCTGGTTACAGAGGAGCTGTAATGAAGAGATGGCTGAAGAAAAGTGTACTTCAACCAGTGAGATACAAACGCTTGTGGTCGGGTAGGGATTTGGTGTAGATATTAAAAGTATTTGCTTTCCTTACTGCCATCCCCTCCGTAAAATATCTCCCCCTGATGCTTGCAACCCTGACCCCGGTGGGCATCTCTGCAACATGTGGTGTCATAGACCATCTCTTTCCCTTGGGCTGTTTGCTGGGTGCATTGCTCCTGGCTAGGTTCAGGTCTTTGTCACCGAAGTAGACTCTTACAAAAACCTTTGCTTTCCACTTCTTCAAGCCATCTTCCTCTCTGGCAGGAGCCAGAATGATCTTTTAAGGAAGAATATCCAATAATGTTCTATTTGTGGGTGCTCACAGTGGCATGAAGTAATGGGAAGATTATGGTATTGGTGTCCCAGGATCACCTGTGGTAGCTAGTCACCAACAATGGCCACATTGAACTGAACTGGGTCTGTGACTTGTTTTAGCCAACAGAATATGGCAGAAGTGATTCTGTGCCAGTCCCAGGCCTCAGCCTTTTACATTTTGGGAGCCTCAGGTTGCCTTGTAAGAAGTCCACCTACTCTGTGCTGGAGAGACCACATAGAGAGGGAGAGGCTGTGAGACTACACGGAGAGGGACAAAGGTCCAGCCTTCCAGTGGTCCCTGCCAAGATAGTGGGCATGCCGGTGAAGCCATTTTGTGTTTTCCAGCCCCTGCTACAATCTGACTGATCACATGAGAGACCCCAAAGGAAACCAGCAGAATCACCACCTGTGCCCTATCTACTCTTATTGCGAGAAATAATGCATTGTGGTTTTAAGCTACTAAACTTAGGGGTGACTTGTTAAGCAGCAGCAAATATGAATCAGAGTCTGCAAGCCTGGGTTCAAACCCCAGCTCTGCCAATACTTACAGCGTGATCTTAATCACCTCACCTTCCTGAGCTTTCATTTCTTTTGCAGAATGAAGATTAAAGATTCATTCATCCCTTTAGCAGACATTTATTGAAGATCTATTATAGGACAGGTGTGACATCAGTGTGGTACCTGGCATGTCGTGGGAGCTCAACAAATGTTAGTTCCTTTATCAATAAATAGCACAAAAACATGTGATATTACCTGTTCTCAGTTGAGTCCCAGTTCTCCCATCACCTCCCATAGAATCTACTAACTCCTCATTTTTTGTACCACCCACTTACTCGGATTCATTTCTGTCACCTCAGCCATTAACTTACAAGTGTAGACACATCCTCTCTAAACACAATATAGTTTTACATCTCATGTATCTAATTTTGCAGCTTCCAATGGCAGTAGACGGTGTACTGTCACTCTGATTTAATGTTGTTGGAATCTGGAAAATTCATGCAGTGCATAAACTTGCCAGTTATTGGTATCTCGGTTGTTCTGGTTTAAACAGTCTTGTTAAGAGTCTTCTCTTCCTGGGCTCTTTTCAAAATGACATTCTCTTAGCCTAGTTGCCAGGGATACAGGGCAATGTCTCAGGTCTTGGTGCTCAGGTTCTAGTGATGTGGGAGGCATTAGTCCTGCTGTAATGTGGCTGTTTTGGGCTGGCCACTAGGCCTGTGCACTCTGTCCTCTGAGATGTGCTGATCCCAGCCAGATGCTCAAATCTCCGAGCTCTGGGTGTCCTTGCTCCTTACTGCAGGCCTCTACTGGTTCCATGCCATTTGGCATCCATGTTCCCTCACTGAGGCATGCATGGTCTTTAGGATCACCTGCCTGCCACATCATGAGGACCAGGTTCATTACCAGAGGGACTTTATTCTAGCACTTCCCCCGTGAATGCTGTACTGGCTTTCCTGTGCTGTCCTGATGATTGCACTGGGTCGAGCTTAGGACCTCTATAGCAGGAGTCTGCAATCTATTACCCATGAGCCACATCTGACCTGTGGCTGGGCCCAAGAGCAAAGAAAAATTTTTACATTTTTAATGGGTTGTTAATCGCCATCAAATTGGTATTAACTGATCAACACTTAAGTGCACATATAGCAATAACATTCATTGGATATTGGGCAGACGGGGGTGGGGAAGAAGGAATGGGTATATACACACCTAAGGGGTGCAGTGTGCACCATCTAGGGGATGGACATGCTTGAAGCTGTGACTTGGGTAGGGCAAAGGCAATATGTGTAACCTAAACATTTGTATGCCCATAATATGCTGAAATAAAAAAAATTTAAAAAGTTGTTAAACATAAAAGAATATGCAACAGAAAGTATGTGGCCCACAAAATCCAAAATATTTACTATCTGACCCTTTGCAGAAAAAGATTGCTGCTCCCTGTGTTCGAGGCAAGGAGCTTCATCTGTGCCATGGTTGGAGGAGCAGGTACAAGGGAACAGACATGGTACTTGTAGAAGTGGATACTTGCTAAAATTGAAAAGACGTGCAAATGACTCCTTAGCAAATTAGGCACAGAGGAAGAGAGTATCAGTGAACCGGAAGCTATTGCCAAATAATTTATCTAGAATGCAATAGAGAGAGATAGGGAAGTGAAAGAAAGATTAGAAGACAGAATGTGGAATGAGAGAGTCTAGCATCTGTTTTGATTGGAGCCCTGGTAGGCAGGAAAGAAAAAGAGGAGGAACAATATTTGGAGAGATAATGGATGCATTTTCCCCAGAACTGATGAAAGCCGTGGATCCAAAGGTGCAGCAATGTGTCCCAAGCAGGATAAATGAAAAGAAACCCACACTCACTTGTACCCATTATAATGAGACAGCAAAGCACCAAAACTAAACAGACGATTTTTTTTTTTTTGGCACCGCATTGTCCTCAGTAAAAACAAACAGAGGATCTTGAAGGCATTTTTAAAATTGTTGATCCAATTTTTAATGGCCATCCAGCATTTTTGATTTTGGATTTTCGAATTAGGGATGCTCAACTGGTAAGTATTATTCAAATATTCCAAAATAATAAAAAAAATCTGAAATCCAAAACACTTCTTGTTCCAGGCATTTTGGATAAGGGATGCTCAAAGTATAATAACCCATGACCTCTGACTTCAGGGACTTTGCAATCCTGGGAGACTGAATATAATCAAGGTGATATGGGGCTGAGCCAGAAGATGATTTGGGCCCAATGTTCCTGAGGTAGACTTCATGGCTAGGTGGGCTTCATGGGATTTTATGAATTCATAGAAGGATGTGTAGGTCATTTAGAGATGCAGGATGGAAAGGGGGTGGAAGCAAAAGCCAGAAACAAGAGAAGAACTTGTTAGAGGTGTAAAATCCAACCTGATCAGTAGTTGAACAAAAGCCTGAAGGGTTTAGAACGTAAGATCTAGATACAAGGAGCCTTGAACATAAGTCGGAATGAGTGGTTTGGGTCTGGTAAGACTCGTCTCCATTCAAGCAGCGTTTGGAGGTTAATTTGGAGGCGATGTGCAAGACAGATTGCCCAGACGGTTTCAGCTACGAAAATGTCCTGCATGGCAGCAGGTCTGAGTGGGAGCTGTGGGTTTCCCAGGTGTGCTCCAAGTTCAAGTTTAAAGCCCCATGTGGCACCTGGGGCCTCTTTTTCCTGTGTAGATTAAACTGTTTTCACCCATTGGGAAGGATCATACGCTACACCATCTGACATTTTTCATTTAGTCCAGCCTGTGGTTAACTGTGTCACTTTGGTGTAAATTAAGCCAGAGTTTTTACTCTGGCAACGCTAACAGGGACCTATGGAAATGGAATGTGCTATTTAAATTCCAGTGACTGGGGAGAACTTCAGGAAAGGAAACTGCATGAAACCACCACAAGATGGCGGCACTCCATTCGAGAATGAGAAAATCAAATTTGAAAGGGCTTCTAGCAATTCTTAGGCTATCTTCTCAAATGTGGAAAGAAACCCTGCAACATTTTTCAATGACAAGTTACACGTGTATGCAGCATTTCTCTTCATAGACACGGAAGAGTGGAAAACATCTTGGGAAGGCCGATTAGCCCAGCGTCCCTTGTCTTTTTTGGCCGTGAGGACCTGGCATCCTCTGTGTGAGGGTTGCCTTGTGGATGTAACTTCTCGGGGGAGACTTTTTTTCTTCCACTTTCTGCCAAGGTCAAGAGAGATAAATGTCTCTTTCAGCATGGCAGGTTTATTTCTTTTTTCTTTTTTTTTTGAGACAGAGTCTCACTCTGTTGCCCGGGCTAGAGTGCCGTGGCGTCAGCCCAGCTCACAGCAACCTCAAACTCCTGGGCTCAAGGGATCCTCCTGCCTCAGCCTCCCGAGTAGCTGGGACTACAGGCATGTGCCACCATGCCCGGCTAATTTTTCTATATATATCTTTTTAGTTGTCCGGCTAATTTCTTTTTATTTTTTAGTAGAGACGCGGTCTCACTCTTGCTCAGGCTGGTCTTGAACTCCTGACCTTGAGCAATCCTCCTGCCTTGGCCTCCCAGAGTGTTAGGATTACAGGCGTGAGCCACCACGCCTGGCTGGCAGGTTTATTTCTTATTATCCCTTATAGAGCATGAGGAGTTTGGTGCCCCAGCTTTCGGTGTGGCTCTACAGAGCATATCTGAAGTGACTTTACTGAGTGGAGGGTTACTAGCATAGTGGATGCTGTTGGCACCCTGCCCAGACCCTTACTGGCTGCTGTATCACTCCCACCCCCAGTTTTCGTAAATGTACAGTCAGGGGAAGACCAGGTGTCCCCTTTGATCTTCGCATGAAGTGTGTTCCTGCTTATGTGACTCTGCGTACAATGGAGCTCTTAGGAAAAGGAAATAAAAGTTGAGCACTTAGGTTATTGGAAGTGACTGCAAAAATCTGCCTGCAAAAATAGCCTCCAAAGGATAAAATTCACTATGTGCTTCATTTCCCTTTGGTTAGGAATGCACAGACAAACTAGGGCAATATCAGCAAGACATCGGTTCCATTTCTAGGGATAAAGTGTTAAATAGACTTTCTAGTTCAAATCATTCTTAGGTGAGCTGAGGAAAGGAAGGAAGGGAGGGAGGGAAGAAGGAAGGAAGGAAGGAACTGTTCTTCGTGCCTGTTGGCCTGCAGGCTGAATAGCGAAGTTTTAAGATGGAATGAGCTGGAAAGTTAAACTCAAGAACAGAGATGACAGCAATCTTCTGTCTGTTTCTCCCTATCTCACCAGAAGTTTCCTATTGCTTGAGGGTCCCAGGGGCCACCATCAACTAACTAATCCTCTGGTGGATTCCTCTCAAAAACGCTTTAGTATTTTCTTGATAGAGGTCTTGCAACTATTTGAATTAGAAAATTTTCCATTAAATTTTGTCCACAAATTCATTGATAACCCTCCCTTCAAGAGGTGAAGCCCAATTCTTTTCCCCTTGAGTGTGAGCTAGACTTAGTGACCCAGTTCTGTTGAGCAGAAAGTGGCGGAATTGATGATGTGACTTGTGAGACTAGGTCATAAAAAGCATTGTGGCTTTCTCCTTGTTCTCCCTCTTGGATCACTTGCTCTGGGGGAAACTAGCTGCCATGTTGTGAGGCCATCCAAGCAGCCCTATGGAGAGGGCCATCTGGAGAGTAACCAAAGTCTCTTGTCAACAGCTAGCAAGGAACTAAAGCCTCCTGCCGATAGCTTTGTGTGTGAGACATCTTGGGAGAAGATCTTTCAGCCCCAGTTAAGCCATATAATGGTTGTAGCTGCGGCTGAGAATTGGACTGCAAAATCCAGAACCAGGACTGCCTAGCTAAGCCACTCCCAAATTCTTGACCCACAGAAACTATATAATAATAATAATTAAATGTTTATTGTTTTAAGCTGTTAAGTTTTGGGGATAATTTGTTATGCAGCAATAGACAACAAATACATTCGCTCACATAAAATCATGCTTCCTTAGAACAGGATGATTTGTTTGTGGTGGGCATTTAGGTGTATTTGTAACCATCGGAGGCCTGACAATAATCACCAGGAGGCTGATGGCTCAGGTGGGCACCCCACTCTGGATCCCCTCCCCAGGGCCTGGCATTATCCCCAGGCAGATTGATGTGAAGGCCAGGCGTTGGCATGGTGACCATCCTTGGGCCTTCCAGTCCTGATCGGTTGGGTTCAATTGTCAGGATTCCTGTGTTGAGGTCTCAGCTGGGTTAGCTCAGGGCCAGGGTGTTTCCTCCCTGGGGAAGGCACATAACACATGGGCAGTTTTGGATTTGGGGGTTGGACCTGGGTTTCATGGAGATGAGGCATTGCAACATGTTCTTTAGCCTTGGCCAGAGATAGACTGAGGTGGAATAATTTATCCAGTTTCTCTTGATCATATGTCCCCATTCCCACTCCATCACAGGTTGTGTGTGAAGTTTTGGTGCTGGATTGGGAAGGGGAAGGAATTGGGAGGGAATTTAAAGATCATTTTAATTGTACAGCTTATAAAATCTCTGTAAAATCTCCATCTTTCCACCAGGACTTTGCCTGACTTCCAGGGTGTAGGGGATTCTCCTGGGAACCCCTGGGGAGCTGGTAGGGAGGTGACTTTAACAGTAGGGGCAGCTGGCTGAGGTAGAGGACTCCCGTTAGAACACTCAGAGACATGGGGTGAAATGGTCCCTTGATCCTGACGCCACAGTGCTCACCTGGGTCTGGGTACACAGATTAGAGTAAAAGAAGGAGCTGGCTGCAAGACACCTGGGGCTTTTGAAGAGTCCTGGACTCTGATTCCACCCTACCAAGCCTTTGCCCTTGGCAGCAAAGCCTTCTTAAGGGTCTGGTCTCCCTGGCTTATGCCCCGCTGGAGACATTGTGCACAGAACTACGATATGACACTATGTGGATGACATAAAATTACCAGGGACAAGCCTCTGTGTTGTACCTTTTACAAAATTCTTCAAAGAAACCATCTTCAAGGTCCCTTATACAATATGCAAGATACCAAATTCCTTCTAGAATTTGGTGCATGAGAATTTTTTCACTGGGTGCAGTGGGTCACACCTGCAATTCTACCACTCTGGGAGGCTGAGGCAGGAGGTTTGCTTGAGGCCAAGAGTTTGAGACCAGCCTGAGCAAGAGCGAGACCTCATCTCTACAAAAACTAGAAAAATTAGCCGGGCATAGTGGTGCATGACTGTAGTCCCAGCTACTTGGGAGGCTGAGGCAGGAGTATGGTTTGAGCCCTGGAGTTTGAGGTTGCTGTGAGCTATGATGACACCACGGCACTCCAGCCCCAGGTGACAGAGCAAAGCCTCCTCTGTCTCAAAAAAAAAAAAAAAAAAAAAAAAAAAAGAGGGACCAAAGAAAAAGAAAAAAGAAAAGAACCGGGGTGCTCCCTTGCGCATTTGCCTGGCGGCTAGGGGGCCGCAGTGCATTTGTTTATGCTTAATGGCATCAGCTCCCTCAGGCTGGGGGCTGGGGTGCACCAGTCTTCCCACCTTCCATGACTGGACGTTGGTTCATTTACCTTTATTTTCATTCACTTCTTGGCTCTTTTATTTAAACCACCTCACCTCCTTTGCATAGAGATGATGTCGGAAATGTAGGTCAATAGTGGAGCTGGCAGAAACCTATGTCCCAATATGTGCTCCATGGCAATGGTCCGCGAGGGTAGTCACAGCCCTGTCTTCTCCTCCCGATGTCTGGAGCCAAGGGAAGCCACTGTGAGTGTGGGGTTCAGAGCTGCCTGGACCAAGACACCAGGAAGGGCAGTCAGTACAGCTCCCCTACAGGGCAGGTGAAGCCGTTGTCTTCCTCCTTTGGTAGGTGACAAGGGTACGAAGCTAAGCAATTGAAGTCCCCACATTAAAGGAGAGGAGAGAGAAAGGGCATGCATGTGAGGGAAGGTGGAAGAGAGAACACCAGTCTGGGTATGTGTGAAACGGAGGGGCATGAGGATCAGCCCGAGGACCGGAGCTCCCGTGAGCCCCAGTTGTCAGCACGGAGGTCTCTGAGCCTTCCTCCCAGAGGCCGATCTGTAAGGACGAGTCTGAGACCGGGGGTGGCTGGAACCTGGCCTGACTCCAGAGGGCTGAGATACAGGGAGGTGTCGGGAGGCAGGCAGCACGGTCCCAGAGCCCTGTGCCTTCTCGTCCGGGATCTGGCTTTGGCTGGCAGAGTGAGGCGTGGTCTCTGGGAAGACAAACCAAGACAAGAACGAGATGTGGGAGATTTTGTACAGGTTGAATGGGAGCTCTCTGGAGCCACCCTGCAGCATGTGCAGGTTTTAGTCCAATTTGTTAATGTGAGAGCTGTCGGGTAGCCCTAAGGGGTCTGGGGGTGCCTTGGCCTGGCTTTTGCATAGACAGATCTGTTGGAGCATCATGGTCTGCCAGCCGGAGAACTGGATTTTAAACTCTGGCCTTAGGCTAGACTCTCTCATCCTGTTTTTTTTAGAGCATAAAATTGGGACAATAATAACAGCAGCTTTGCAGGGGGACTGCCAGGATCAAATACATGGCAGAAGGGAAGGGGCTGTGTGAACTCTGCAATCAGACCCAGTTTCCAGCTCCTTCGCTTAACTTGTTTCCTCCTGTCCCCTAACTCCAGGGTGGACACAGTGACTGACTGTTTTTGACCAAACCCAGTTCCTCTTCTTTGGGACACAGCAATGGACTACGTTTCCCTTTCTAGGGTGGGTGTGGCCTGTGATGCAGTTCCAGGCTTTGATAGGTACCACTTCCAGGTGCACACCTGGGCCCTTCACAGCGCACTAGCTTGCTGCAGGCAGAGCCCGATGGGAGGAGCCAGGGTCTGCATATCATCACTGTGACCACCAAGTGAAAACACCCAATTTGGACTCTGTTTTGAGGGCAAAGTAAACTTTTATTGTGTTTGAGCCACTAGCCATTTTGGGCCTGTTTGTTATAGCAGCTAGCTAATACTTAAAAATAAGAATAAATAAATATATAAACATGCAATTATTAAGAAATTGGAGTACATAAAAAAATTCAAACTTCTGATAAACTATCAGTTATTTCTTGTGAATCGCATTCCACAAGAAAACAAAATTACTGTATACTGTCACTGTTTAATTTTAGAACAGAGGTGATCCTTGGAAAATGGGGTCACTTCAGAGATGGTCCTTTTCAACTTGACCTTTCCTCACTCCCAAATTGGAGGCTGGTCTGTAATCCCTCCCCTTTGAGGCTCTGGGACACTTTCTTAGGAACTTCTTATGTGGCCTTTTATCACCCTTTTATTCTAGATATTCCAGGGCTTCCCTTTTTTAGAAAATACAGACTACAGTCATGCATTGCTTAGAGTTGAGCATACATTCTGAGAAATGTGTCGTTAAGTGATTTTGTCATTGTGCAAGCATCGTAGAATGTACTTACCCAAATGTAGATGGTATAGCCTAGTATACACCTAGGCTATATGGTCTAGCCTATGGCTCCTAGGCTGCAAACCTGTACAGCACATTACTGTACTGAATACGTGGGCATTTGTAATGCAATGGTAAATATTTGTTTATTTAAACATAAAAAAGGAAAAATAAAAATGCAGTATAAAAGATTAAAAAAATGGTACACCTGTATAGGGTATTTACCATGCATGGAGCTTGCAGGACTGGAAGTTGCTCTGGGTGAGTCAGTGAGTGAGTGGTTAGTGAATGTGAAGGCCTAGGACATTACTGTACACTACTGTAGACTTTATAAATCCTGTATGCTTACACCATACTAAATTCATAAAAAATATTTTTGTTTCTTCAGTAATAAATTGACCTTAGCTTACTGTAGCTTTTTTAGTTTATAAACTTTAAAGTTTTTGTAATAACTTTTTGACTCTTTTGTAGTAACCGTTGGCTAGAAACACAAACAAGTTGTACAGCTGTACAAAAATATTCATTCTGTAAGCTTTTTTCCTGCTTTAAAATTTTTTCTTTTCTTTTTAAACTTTCAATTAAAACCTAAGACACAAACACACACATTAGCCTAGGCCTACACAGGGTCATCACTGTCTTCCACCTCCACATCTTGTCCCACTGGAAGGTCTTCAGGGGCAATGACATGCATGGAGCTGTCATCTCCCATAGTAACAGTGCTTTCTCCTAGAATACCTCCTGAAAGACCTGCCTGAGGCTTTGTTTTAGTTAACTATTTTTTTTTAATGAGTAGAAGGAATATACTCTAAAATAACATAAAAAGTATAGCATAGTGAATACATAAACAAGTAACATAGTCAGTTATTACCATTATCAAGTATTGCATACTGTGCATAATTGTATGTGCTAGACTTTTATACGACTGGCAACAGAGTGGGTTTGTTCACACAGCATCAACCCAAACTCGTGCGTAACGTGTGGTGCTGTGATCTTACGACAGCTACAGCATCACTTGGCAATGGCAATTGTTCAGCTCCATTTTAAGCCTATGGGATCATGGTTGTATATACAGCCCTCATTGTTTATACGGCCCATGGTTGACCGAAATGGCATTAAGCAGCGCATGACTGAACTACTACCAGCTAGTAAGCATTGGCTCATTCTCTGTGCCAGGAATTCTGTTAGGCACTTTACATGTGTGGTGCCATCTCATCTTCACCACCCCATGAGGTGGGCGCTGTGACTTATCCCTATGCTAACTTACCTGACTTCGTACAGCTGACAAGTGCCAGAATTCTGATTTCAATCCCAGATCAGGCGGATCTCACGGTGTAAGCTCTTTACACCTTTCCACGTGGCCTTGTGAAAAACAATCATCATGAAAAGAGAATTTACAAAAAATTAAAAAAAAAAAAAGAATTTACCTTCCTTGGGGAGCTGGAGCTGGGTGGCATTTTTGGAGCTGCTTTTAGGTGTGTCCCCCGAATCGCTGGCTGTGGTTCTGCCTTTGACAGATTTATGGCTCTTCTCATCTTCACGGAGCTGCAGGAAAAAAATGAACTGTCAGTCCTGGCCAGGGAAAGGAGTGTTTGGGCTTCAGAGCCAGGATGCCAAGAGAGCAAGACTATGTTTTCAGTTCTCGGTAATGACCTTCAACTGCCTGTCATTGGGCCTCACATCTGATTGAGACTACGATTTGCACAGTGCTTGAAGGAACATCTGGCCATAGGACAGCCATCCTTCCTAGCCTCTCTTTCCACGGTTTTCTATATCTGGGCAGCAGCCCAGTGAGGTTAACAGAAGCAGGTGTGGATGGGGAACCTGCAGCAAGACAGAGGAGGTTAACTCCAGAAGAGGGACAGAGAAGCAGGGCCAGGGCTTAGGGAGGGTCGAGGTCTGGCCTTCAGGGTGTGTGTCAGGAGAAATCGGTCAGAAGTCAGGGCCAGCTGGGATGTGCAGGGAGATTTCCCGTGTGTGAAGGGGACTCAGGGGACCTCTTAGGCTAAGGAGCACAGTCAATATGTCATCTTGACAACAATATTTCTTTTAGTATTTATGCTATCAGTTTTAATCTGATAGTATAATTACTATCAGATTAAATATCAGTAGGAATTATTGTGAGTGCTGGATTTATTATGTGTGAACCTTGGTTGAACCCGCTGATTTCCTCCTGTTCTTTAGCAACCTCTCAAAATTTAAGTCATTACTGTTAGGTATCCCCAAACATCCTCATAATACAAATGCATGCTGTTGAATCTCACAAGGCCATTTCCTGTATTATAGATATATGGGGATCTGGTTTAGAGGAAAGCCATTTAAATTACACAACTGGGCTCACAGAGCATATTAGCAGCAAACGAAAACATGACATCTTTTTACCCTCTGGGATGAAACTCCCGACAGACTCACCGCTTGGATTTTCTTCTTCAGCTGGGCATTAGCTCGGGAGAGGCTTTTGGAAACTGAGTTCAGGTAGTAAATGGCCAGGCTGCAAGAGAAAAGCGTGTCTCCTATGGTCCTGTGGTCTTGGCAAATGACAGGAGCTGGGCGCCTTTCCTGGGGGTCAAGGCAGCGTTCCTGGAATAGGCGCTGAGGCTTTGCCTGGGGGGGGGCGGCGGGTCCTGCCATCCTAAGTTCTAGTCTCAACCTTGAGAAGCTCCTGGATGGCCCTCCCTCCTCTCTATTTTATTGAGCGTAGATGTGACCTACACATCTCTAGCTCTCAGACTGCTCAGTAAAGCTTGGCTAAAGGAATTATCCCCCTTCTGGGAAATCTGAGGAGGTGGGGGAATGTCAGGGTCTATTGTCTGCAGAAGAAGCTGGTCGTATTTCCTGGGCACCTGCCCTGTGCCAGGCTCTGTGCCATGTGTACCCTCCCCAGCATCTCATTGGCTTTGATGAAAACCCAAACTCTCTGGAGCAGAGAGTATACTTCCATGTTTACAGACCAGTATCCCAGGATTCAGAGAGGTTAAATAATTTGTCCAAGGTCATCCCACCCTTAGCACTCTTTGGAGCCCACATTTGAAGCCAAAGCTCATTCCACAATCTTCAAGTCCTGCGAGAGGAGAGGCAGAGGTACTAAGTGACCTACTCTAAGCTTGCCCTGGAGGTGCCCTGCCCAGGGTGCTCTGGCATGTCTAGCCCTGGCCTTATGGTTTCCAGAGCCCAGCCCCCATTGGGTCACTGGGTGACTGGCTGTCCTTTGAGGCTGCAGTCTGGGCTTGCCTCTCATAGGTCCTAAAATTGGAGCTATGACCTGGGCTATACTACCTGGGAGGGGAGGAGACACAAAAGCCAGAGTGCCACCTGGATTGGATGTTTGGCCAGCCTGTTGTCTGTGACTTTTTTAAGTCCATTCTTCTTAGTAACTTTTCTCCAAGAATTTCAAGCCTTGGCTGCTCCAGCTTGGGTCTTTTATGGCTTCCCCCTCAGGGGTGAGCTGCCCATAGCTGTGGAGCCTATAAGATCTCTCCAGCCAGAGAAGAGGAACCACACAGTACTTGGGGCAGAGCATGGGTCTGAGGCTGTCGTGTGAGCCTCCAGGAGCAAGGACTCAGAGGACTGGGCTCGAGGGGAGGAGAGAAGGGAGCATCAGTCTCTGTCTTGTGAGGCCCTTACTCTGGGCCAGGACTTGCCATCTCTCCCAGGTAACCCATTTTTAGGGAAGAACCAGAGGTCAGAGAGGTGGCTTGTCTTGCTCAAGATCACACCCACACACCCAGCAAATGGTAGATAAAATGCTCATGGGCGGCTGTGTTCCTCCTAAGGTTGTTTCCAAATTTAGCGTTTCTCCTTGCTGCCTGCAGGGTCAGGTTTGGTGTCTGGGCTCCAGAATTTCCTCAGGAGGTCACAGGAAAGTCCAAGTTGTCACTGTTATGCCATCCTTTTCATGCCAGGACTAGCAGTAGAGGGTATTTGAAACCAAGGATGTAAAATGACATGCAGGTGTTTGCTGCTGGCAGTGGCATGTTGAGGGCACAGAGCAGACCTTCAGAAATGGGTATTACATGAATGGATGAACAAATGAAAGGATTGGGCATCCACTCTGGCTCCCTCTAGGGCCCTGGGATCCCCATGAGGCTGTATTTACTTCCAGGAAGCTACTGGAGGGTTGCTGAAAGAGAGACACCCTGGCAGTGTGGAGCCCAGTTTCCCACAATGCTGGCAGCCATGGAGCAGCAGCCAGGAAACTGGCCACAGGTTTGGGGGAATCTGGCTTCATCAGACTGTCCTGGAGATGAAGGGAGCCCTGATAAGGAGCAGTAGAGGCCATTTCTTGAAATACTCTTTGGGAATTTCAACCCATTACTGGGCAGAGACAAAGAGACATAGCTAAGGAATAAAAAAGGTGATGCACAAAAAGGGAGAGTTTTAACTAAATCTTTACAGCCCATCATCATCCAAGGCTAAAGTTCAATCCAAGATGTCAGCAAAAATAGCAGAGTAAGAACCTCTGAAAATTCTCACTTCCATAAAAGTGAGAATATCAACAAAAACTGGTAGAATCAGGGCCAGGCATGGTGGCTCACACCTGTAATCCTTTTTTTTCTTTTTTTTGAGACAAAGTCTCACTCTGTTGCCCAGGCTAGAGTGCCGTGGCATCAGCCTTGCTCACAGAAACCACAAACTACTGGGCTCAAGCAATCCTTCTTCCACAGCCTCCCGAGTAGTTGGGACTACAGGCATGCGCCACCATGCCCGGCTAATATTTTCTATATACTTTTAGTTGGCCAATTAATTTCTCTCTGTTTTTAGTAGAGATGGGGTCTCGCTG